>VWYK01010601.1:0-86248 GCA_013399775.1 Semnornis frantzii | reverse complement strand
TTTTTTTGGTTTTTTTTTTTTTTTTTTGCTATAAAAAGTGACCTGTAGGGTGTCAAACCTGAAAACAAAAATTCACAGTGTTTTCAGTGTTGGCTGTTCAGAAGGCATTGCTGTTACAACGAGAGATAGAGAGATACCATAGAGGAAGTGTAAAACCTGTCACCAGCTTAGCAGGATCATTGGATCACATGAGAAACATGTTCCACTCCAGGTAACTCAGCTGACTCACATTTCTTTGCTTAATCATTAAAATGTCATTAAAATACCATTAAAAAATCCCAGTATTTGAATCACTTTTGTACTAACCATACTTAGCATTTTCTGCAATCTTTCTGAGTCTTGCCCGAGCTTCTGCTGGCACATCAAGCATCAAAGTCATGAATGCTTTCCCTTCCTATCCTCCAACAATGAACCCAACACTAGTTAGGATACAGGTGCTAAAATCAGGGCTGCAGGTGAGGAGCTGGCAAATGCTGGCAGTTTGGACAGTTGAAGATCATTTGCTCTACTTGGGCTTGCAGATTAGTCAGCACATGACCCCTTTGCACGCTTTTGGGGGAGCTACTTTACTACCACTAGGGAAATGAGAGTTGCAGCAGCAGAAGAAATAGAAGAAAATGGGAAATGCAGAAGAGCATTGGCGTATTGGCCCCAAATTGCTCGCAATGTCCATTTTGCATCCCTATAACTTAGAAGAATGGTATCCCTCTATCTCTATAGACTGGTAGGTGTTGATTTGTGGCACGGAGGATAAATCACAGAAAAAAAAATGACATACAGTTGTGTGTCTTTTGCTTTGAAAGCACCAGTCACCTATCTGCTTATTTGGGCAGAAGTACTCTACTGTATCCTAAACACAGCTTGCAATATGGACATTTAGCTTCGTGTTGCTTTACATGGAATCTCCAAGGGAATCAGAGTCATCCAAAGACAGGGGCAGATACAAGTCCTGTAAGAAGAAAGAAGAAAATGTTAACTCACTCAATCACTTTCCACCTTTGGTCATGGCTAAGGGAACAGTTCCACACATTTCAGAGGGACAAGGTAGGACACTTGTACGCTGATTACTGGATGAGTGACCAGCTTCCTAGGTAGTTTAAGGCTAAATTCAAGGCAGGTTACTTGTACAGGGGAATATGGAAATCCTGATACCAGAACAAAGATGATACTTCAGTGAGAAGTTGAGAAGTACTTTGTGATCACTTCTGGATCAGTATGCCCACTGTAGCACATGTGGGACCTTTCCTTAAACAGCTCTCTTTGAACCTAAGTCCACAATAAAGTCTGAACTTGATTTGACAGCTGCCCTTAGGAAATATTTCTAGGACAATCGCTTTATCCATGATTTGTCCTTTGTTTTAAATAGTTTCTGATTGATTAGAAGGGTTAAGAAAATAACCCAAAGTTTACTATTTGGATCAAATGCTGAATGTAAAATGTTTCCAGGGTCTCTTTCTGGGCTAACCAACTTATCCCACTTCCTTAAAGTTCTGCATGGAAGGAGGTGGACAGACTGGCTCAAGGGTTAAAACACTCCTGGAACTTTTTAGAACTCTGACTCACACGCAGGTAATAACTGTGAGCAAAATGAAGAAATCCCAAACACACAGAAAAGGACTTCACAATGATCTGGAGGATCAGAGGAGGTAAAAGAAGACTGTGGTGAACTCAACCTAAGCATTTATCACTTGAGCTTTAGGAGAAATAAAGAAAAGTGATTTCATCATGAGGAGGAAATTGCTCCTGGGAGAAAGACAATGATGCATGAATATTCTGGTAACCTCAAATGCTACATTCGTGCTTGCTGATTGGCTTAAGTTAGCGAAGAGCTCAGAGATGGATGGAGTTTGCCCTCAGCAGTCACATTACAAATGTTCTGGGGGCTTTACTGGAAAGGTCATAAATCAGCCAGCTGAAAACATACATAAACCATTAAAGGTGAGTTTGACCTGTCTTTACCAGGACGAAATCCTGGAACACACACACACACACAATTGCTGGAGTCTGGCTATGGGCCAGATCCTGTTCTCAGTTATATACTAGTAGTAAATCTGGACCCGTTGTCCTAAAATTGGTGTTTCCTCAGACACAGGCTAAGCAGCTAAGACCAGAGTGAAGTCCTAAGGAAAACACAGATTACATGTGGATTCAGCTATGCCTTTAGTAAAGAAAGTAAAAAAAAAAAAAAAAAAACAAAAAACTGAGTGACTACAGCCTCTCCATATGTTGGGAATACTTTCAAATTCTGATTTTTTGAGAAGCCAGAAATTCACCTTAGGCACCCCCAGTACCATTCAACCCCATGATCCAAGGTCTGCAATCCAAAAATCTTACATGTCAGAAGTATAATCCAAAGCCCATTGGACTTTTGGGGATTCTTCCTATTGACCTCTCTGTGCTCTGTTCTACCACAACAACTAAAGTCCAGGTACTGGTACCACTGCTCACTTTGAGGAAATGTATCATCCTCAAAGAAAATGAGTCAAATCCACATGATGGAGACCACAGGGACTTTAATGTGTCTGTCTGACTGCAAAACCTCACCACTATCCTATCAGCATTTTGTAATTACTCTTCCAGAATTTCAAGCCAATGCTTTCCCAGTCATACTTGAGAGGGATGTTCTGATTACTAAAGAGAAATTCCACTGACCTCCTCTCACATTTATGTCCAAGTTACCATTTCTCTATCAAGTAAGGGCACTGTGGCTATTCCAGAAATGGGACAGCCCACAGCAATGGCAATCTGGACTCAGCACAGAATGGCACTGAGTCACAGGAACAGAAAAAGCTGTGACTGCTGCTAAAGCTTTTAAATAAATCAATACCTGCATTACTTGTGAGCCAGCAGAGGTGTACTGATCTCTGTGGGGATGCCATGCTACCTATTAGACATCCTATTTGTCACCAGTGATTGTACTAGAACACAATTACTGCACCAACTGCAAAAAAAACCCTGGATCACTTGCTTCTGCAAAAGAGCATGGCCTCAATTAAGGGGAAAAAAAAAAAAACCAAAAAACAAACCAACCCAAACAAATAAACAAAAAAAACCCCCAAAACCCCAAAACAAAACCTTGAGAAGCATCATGAGTGGTGTCTTAGGGCTTCAGTAACATCTGCATGTCATTTACCAGACCAGACTTGCCACCACTTGAGGCTTTTTCAGATAGTGATACAAGCTCAGGGTTATCTCTTCTGATCCATATGGATGATTTCCAGCACACATTAATAACTCCAATGGAAGAAACAGCCCAATGATTTGTTGTTCAGCATCTTGTTAGAGCCCACAGCGGCAACCCTTGTAAGTGATGGGCCAAATTCTCCCCCCTTGTTTCAGCATAAGGAGTTGTGCTTCAAGAGAATATGGCCAGGTGTTATGAGTAGGTGAAGGAAGAAACAGCTGTAGTAAGGTATAAGAAACATAATACCTTGTGCTTACGGAGGCTCCCTGGGCTGGTAGGTGTGGAGATCGGGGACTGCTTTGATTTGGGTGTAGACAGCTGACTGCTTGAGGTCCCATTTGCTGTCAGAAAACAAGACAGAAGCTAACAATCGGACAAGGAAGAGGAACCTTTTCTTTCTCCTTTGGAGAGATGGAAGGCGTCAAATCATTTAGAACAAAACCAAGTGAACACCATGGCTATTCACCCAACTTGTTTCAGCTGTCCAGGGTAACAGAATGTAAAATATGGTGAAATGCAAAATATATTGAAAGAGCAATTTTGCACTACAAACATTCACCCAACTGATCTAGGATATGCATCACTAGAAAAACAGAAAGACAATTTCTGCGTTCTCAAACATTTGAAACCAGATGGCGCTTAGTGGAAACCAGAGGCTGCAGATATCCTGGATCCTATGCAAGAAAAGTTAGATGTCAAATACACACGTTACAAATTAGACAAACAGCTGCCTGGAATACTCTGGATGTATTTAGCTGTAGCTAAATGACCAAAGGAGCCCTTTTGAAGCCCTGCAGTAAGCCCAGGGTGGCATGTCCCTCTTCACCTCTCAGGGGAGAGGCCAGAGTTGGCCCTGCTGCTGGCTCCACTGCCTGCACCAGAGAAGTGAAGACAGTCCATCACAAGGAGGGAGAAGACAACCACAGCAAGAAACAATCCTCTTGCAACTCAGATCTGGCCTTTTGGGTTGCTATGTTTGTTCCTGTTGCTATGAAAAAAACAGAGTTAATCTCTGTGTTTTAAAACATGGCTTTTGGAAGCATTGTTTCTGGAGGCCTGGCTTTTAGTTAAAGTGAAGGGCCTTAAGTCTATGTCAGGGCAAGCTATTATACTTTTATTGGCCCAAAAAAGAAGCAAAGTAAATAGCATATTATGCAGGAAAAAATGAAGGGCAAGAAAATTAAATAAGGATTAATTACTTTTTTCATACCACTGATGCTCTTTGATGTAAGCTGTGACACTGTCGGGTGTCACTTGGTATTTCATAAGGACATACACACAGTGAACTTGGCCATTCATAGGTTGTGTATCACCTCCAGGGATACAGGCAGGACTGTATACACATAGCTGCATCAGCACAAGTAGCATTACTTGAGGGAAGGAAATTCCATCCTGTACTGGCTGTGTCCAAGTATATTATCTCTTCTGGCCTTTTCTTGTTGCTACCCAAGCAGCAACAGGTTGGGGGCCTTAGGAGCATTAAACAATATATCCATATCAAGTCTACAGGAAGTGACATATCCAAAACCTATTCTAGATGTGATCATGTTCAGCACAAGCCACAAACTAAATCTCAACTATTCTGATTGCCATTCATCCTTAAATGGCAATACTGTTGTCAGCTCTCCAGAAAACTACACAGATAGGCTTGTCATCCAGCTCTCTAAGTGCCCAGTATCTCTCTGTACCATTACTCTAGCAAGTAGTTGAGTGGAGGGCACCTAAGAAGTGTGGAAAATGTCAGAGAGTAAGAAGTGTGCAGGTGTTGCATGTTTAAGAGCAAAACTAGCATAACTTTTGTGTTAAATCTGAGACAATCTCATCACTTTTCTCTGTCTCCTTCTCATGAGGAATAGGGGACAGTTAAGTTTTCACTTGTATCACTGCCCCAAATGTAGAGGTCACACATGTGAATTCAAGTAATTGTAAAGAAATATGCTCTAAGCCACAGGTCAAAGGAGGAGTTGCCACCATGTTAAAGTAGCCAAGACTCAACAGATGCATGGTGATGTGGGTCTCCATATCTGTCATTCCCACATAGAGAACACTGCTTCGAGGAGGAGGCTGTTCATCACAGATGTTTTTTTTCCCATTGCAAATGCACCTTGCTGAAGAAATTGGTACTTCTCAAAAGGTGCCAGAAATGATGATTTACAGATAATTGGGAAACAGTGTGACCCATCACTTCCCCATTCCAGTCAGACTATTCTTTATTGATGAAGGAAAAAGGCTAGTTATGGAAAGCCAGGAATTGTTACACCTGGTTCCTTGCATGATATGACACTTGTTACTTTGCTCCAGTTCTACAAAGTGAGCTGCCCTTGAGGTTTGGGGGGAGGAATCTAGAGTTTGCTAACTGTGTATCATGTAGTAAAGGTAATTCAGGAAAAAAGAACGTGGATTTCTTTTACGTTTTTCTCACTAGGTGACTTTGGGTTTTCTATTAAAAAATACATGGAGTACAATTATACCTGTATTAGCCAGAAACCATCTCTGATTTCTAAAATATCTCTCTCTTTATTTCCTGCTGTCACTGACCCAGAGGCAGGAAGGAATCCTTCCTCAGATGAAGAATACCACTTAGCAACTCCACAAAGAACCCAAATTTCCCTTCCACAATTTCCCTTCCCTGCATAACAGTCAGTGTGCAGCAAACATGTAATTGGTGCAGGGAAAGAGAGAGGTTGCCTAATACAATGAGACTTTTAAAGGCAACAGCAGGGTTGTTAATATTTTACGAGCTTCAACGAAAAAACAGCTGTGACATCCACATCAGAAATTGAATGAGATGGATGGATATCATCACAAATACAAAGAATTTTGCAGCAGGAGCAACAATTAAGAAGTGAAGTTTAATTTTCTCTATGCCTGCTAATGAAGAGTAGTGCTCATAATCAAACTTGCACTCATTTATTTTGAACTCAAATTCAAGAAAACAAGAGGCCAAGAGCAGATCCCAGGTGGTGTATAACATTGCTGCTCCACTGAAACTGGCTGATGACTTAAGGCTGCTAAGGATCTCATGAAAGCTCGGCTAATGGAAGCCCTCTTTATAACCAGTTTTCATTTGAATTAATTTGGTGGGGTTTTCCATCATGTTATTGTTTGTGTATTATGTCTTATTCATGGCATTGCATTTGCTTTGCCTCAATTTACCTTTGTGCATGTGACACATCCTTTAACTGCATGAACACATGCACCACTTTTTATTCATAGGTCTTCATCTCCTTTGGTGTGCAAGACAATTTGTCTCAGAGTATAAATCAGACTTGTCCAGCAACTGAGAGGGAGGATGGAGAACGTCATGTTTGAGGTGGCTATGAGAGAGACAGCTAAACTGCATTCTCTGCCTGCTTCTTCCACAGAACTCCTGATATGTGATTGTTCCATGATGGTTTCTCAGATATGCTTGCACAGCTGGGACTCTGGTTCTGAATTTCCAGCAGTGATGAGCACCAAGACCTCTAAATGAAATTAGTGGGGTCCATCTTTTGAGTTCAGATTTCTGTCAGTGAGCAGAATTGGAAAACCAGGGTCCAAGGATCACAGTGAGTGCACAAAATGTGTGGAGACATCTCTTTTTCTATCTGCTTGTAAAATAAGGTTAATATTACTCTTTGGTCCATTGAGGTTCCTGGGGTTTCTGCAGAAGGGTTCCTAGTCTGAGGAGCACATGCTTGTACATTACAAAAGAGGAAGAACCATGAAATATGTGGATAGTTTTGTGTCCAGGTCAGAGTTTGAAGTGTCACCAAGAAAATAAAGAGAGGCAACTAACAGAAGGAGGACAGCATAAAGAAAATGCAGAAACAGCAGCTCATTTAGTAAGCACAAGCCATCCTGTCCTCTGGGACTGAGGAGCTCTGAGAAGCCCATGGGAAAAATGAAGAGTCTTTTAACGTATTTATTCAGGAGTGGAAGAATTGAGGTTGCATAGGCATCCTTTGCTTAGGGTCCTAACTTCTAAGCACTTGGCTCTGCAGCATTGGTACTCTTTTCCCATCACATTTTGTGAGGAGGACCTCCCCGCTGGTTGTGTGCTGTGGATTGTCAGCTAGCAGAATGTAAGGAAGCACAAGTGGGCTAACAAGCTGCTCTATCTTGTGTGCAATCCAAAAGACATCTGCTGCCTTTTTAACACATTCATTTATAATGACCCTGGGGAGGCAGTTCTGCAGTCAGGACAGACTGACAGTCTGTGTCTGTTTTGCAAATTGCTGCTGCCTTCTGAATATGGTTTTGTCCCTCTGTCCAAACCCTTCCATTAGAGGATTGAGAAATGCAAGTCTTGCAACAGTGCTTCAGAGCCCTCTTCACAGGCTCCCTGAGCCAAATCAAGGCAAAGCTGGGGAAAGACATTTTCACATTTTAGCTCAGGTACTTGTGGCTCTGTGCTGCAAAGGTCCAGGATCATGCTGGCTGTAAAACCCTTAAAGTCTCCTGTTGTAACACATGTATTTATACTACTGAGTCCCTCTTTGTTGTGTGAGTTACTGTAAGATAAATTAATCTTTTTATAACAAAGAATAATGGCAAATGACATAATCATTTTCTCTCCTGTGTTTCCACTTTAGCCCTGTCTTATGTCCGGTTTGATTTCTTATTGGAGTGGTCTGCTAAAGAGACCTTGCCAAACTTCATGCTGACCCTGCTGCATTTAAAACTCACAGACCATACCAGCAGCACATATCCTTAGGTCCAGTTTTCCTCTGTCATGTTAGGAGAAGGGATTGGATGACATACTGCAGGTGTAGTTTAGTCTGGATTGTATTGCTCTGAGCTGTGTCATTTAGCAAAGCTGATTTTACAGAAAGATAAATAGGAGCTAGAAACAACCACAGAAGCGTAGTAACTCTAACTCTGCACTCTTAAGTGGGATCAGATCAAGTGGGTCAATAGGGAGTTTATTTTTTAAAAGCACCGAGTCTGACAGGCACTCCCAGACTCCCTGGGAGACCTGCTTCAGTGATTAAGATACTTATCACTGAAAATAGTAATTCCTAGACATTCCAAATATCTGATCTATACATCCTTGATTAAGGATTAAACCAGGGCGCTATCCTATTCTTCACAAGCTGCCTTCAACCTTTCCTCTCAAAGCATTTTCCTCATACACCTGATGTATGAGAAACTGGTTCAGCTCTGACAGCTAATGTTTGGGACACAGAGAAGAGAAAGACACTTGGATAAAATCCTGCTGTACTTTACTAACCACACCTTGCTGGAAGTGCCATGTTGGGGCAGTTAGGTAGAGGGTGCAGATGAAAGACTGCATCACAACTCCAGTACCAAAGATGGGAAATTAAAGGATATATTGGAAGCAGAGTGGGAACTGCTGGCAAAGCACCTGACAAAGAGAAACAAGAGGTGCAACAGCCCAATGATGGAATGATCAGCACAGTGCCTGGAAGAAGAGCTGGATCAAAACAGAAATACACTGCTAATGTTGAGAAGGTGTATATATGGGTTGGAGGTTAATGTGAGAAGGAAGAAAGGATTCCCCTTGGGAATATAAAGAATGTGATCCGTTACCATCTACTTATAGCAGGACACTTCTTTATTCTTCATTCATCCATTTAATTAATTCATTTAGTTTTCCTTCCTTCATTCATTTAAATGAATGTATGGTAAATGAAAAGGTGAAAGTACCGTGGAAGAAAATGGTGTTTAATGTGTTTCTGTGGATTAGCTACCTCATTTTTTTTAATATCCTTGGAGCTGAAGGGCTCTGGCTGCCTAGAGGGAATTGAGCTTTTCACAGTGAGGCCATGACACATCCAGGCAGAGGCAAATTACCTTCGGCAGACAGTAGCAGTTCAACCAGTGAACTCAGCTCACTGCAGCTGGGAACTGGAATCCTGTGTGTGGTTGCACTTCTGTGCAGGGCCTTTTGTCCTGACGTTTTTTAACAAAATATTTTATGTGTGCTTTATTGCTCCATAATAATCCTTGTTACTCTGGAATGGTAGCTGACCACTTAGTTAAGTGGCTCACTACTGCAGCTGCTTTAACAAGACAGTCAAAGAACATATTACTTTTCACATCTCAGTGGTGATGGGAGCAGTTAAAGGGCTCAGAAGCTGCTTCCTTCTCAGTGCTAGATTTATAGGCTTCCTATTTCCTTTTGTATTGTTCTGTCATTCTGACTCAGAAGTACTCTTAGAGACCACAGTCAGGGATGAAGCTTTGGGTGCCATCAGGGAAAACTAGACTTCAGCCAGCAGTACAGTCTCTCTGTAGCTCTCCCAGTAAGTGAGGCATAGTTGGATCTGTGTTTCTCATTGAGGAGATCATTAAGTCCACAGCTAAAGCCAGAAGGAGTAAAGAATGGCAAAGATGAATGGAGATCATCTGTCAGAGAAAGCAGATCCATATACAAGAAATGTCCAGGCTAACAAATCAGCTCAGATGGTGATGCACAGTCTGTGAGGATGACTAACACAGTGTTAGGCCACATGGTTATGGTCATTCATCTGCATAACCTGAGAGGTTACTGTGGCAGGACTGACTGCACTAGAGCGTGCAGGCTGCTGGAGGGGTCTCTGATGCACTGGCCTTGCCTCTGTTGGAGGGTCTGGAGCACATGCTGCAGCCACTCTGCTGCTAGAGATGTCTCTTGTTTCTGGGAATTTGAGAGATAATAGCTTTGGTTTTAGCAATATTATTGCCCACATAAGCTTTGAAGCTCTTCCCTGGGCAAGATTCCACAGATGACAGAGTTCTCCATACAGACTAGTTATCACGGGTTTAGATGATACATTGGGAAAGAAGGCATGAACAGCTTAAATAATGTACTCAGAGCCATGGAGTGAGTCAGTGAAAGAGACTAGAGGAAACCAGAAGTCCCCAGACACCCTGGTCAGTGTGGAGGATAGCTGCTGCTGGGGCACACAGCAATTCCACAGTTTTGAATGAGGTGGTTTGTTTGTGTTAACACATAAAGAGCAGATGCCTTGCCCCAGTGAGTGGAAAGTGGATGCAGTGTTTGCATGCTGTCAGTGTTACATCCTCAAAACTAGCACTAGTAAGCTCTGTGAAGCAGGTTTTTTGTGCTCCTTCTGTGCTGTAACAGTGACATGACTTTTCGCCATGATCTGCTGGCAGCATTGAAGCTCTTGCCAAGGAGTGAGGCTCAGTTGTGCACACACAATCTGCTTTGAGCTTTAGCTGCCTCTGTGGGCAACACAGAGAGACCACTGTCCACATGTCAACCCTGATAAAGCATATGGGGAAATGGTACATTATTTAACAGGGAAGTGGAATAATTAGGATGAGAAATGGATGAAGGCAACATCCTCTTCTGTAACTGTGGTGTGCTTGTAATGAGAAGGGCTCAGACAGTTCTTTCACACAAGCAACATGGAGATTTACTTCAGAATCTGCATTTACATCAGTGCCAGATATGTCACAATGGTCTTAGAGACTGGGAGGATTGAAAAAGAAGATGCAGAAACCCACATGGAAAAGAACTGAAGCTAGCAATGCAGAATCAAGGTAACTCCAAGTTCTGATAGAAGAAGCACAGCAGAGTAAAAGGCAGCAATGGTGAAAGGTACAAATATGTAAGAGGTCAAATGCGATATTCGATATACTTGAAATAAAACTTCTTTTAAATCATTTCACACATCAAACATGAGATTTCTGGAAGAAAGTTAAAATAAGAATCAGATAGTCTTTTATTAACCAGGGTTCATTCAGCATTCCTTGCTTTTTTAATATGATAACTTCGAAATCCAGCTAAATATAAATACCAAGCAATGGATAAACCCAGTTACTTTGCCACAACTTAAAAGGGCAAGAACACAGGATGGCATTCCTTTTTCCTCTCTCTCCTGAGAAAACAATGCTGAAAGGGCTCAGTCTTTTTCTGTTCTCGTTAGGCTGCCATTTTTTTTCTGTATTGAAATCACATGGAAGTATGAGAGACCCTTGTCTAGATGGATTAAAGAAACCTGATTTGGCCTTCATTACTGGCCTTAACTCCAGGAACTGGCTATTGTTCAGCATTTCCGGTTATTTAAATCTCTTTCTGAAAGGCTCTACTAACCGTTCATTAAACTTCTTCAGATGACTCACCATTTAGTTCCTGTGAGTCACGCAATCAGTTAAAATCAGGGACACAATAGTTGCCATTCTACATCAGATTATATGGCCACACAGGGAAGTCCAGTTCTGGTGGCAATTAGCACCTGATACTTAACAGAGAAGGTTTAAATGCTGTTTCACAGCTCATGCATGAGCTGACTCCCAGGTCACTGAATGGGAGTTGTTTGGGCTTTTAAAATCGACAACATATATTCCTTCACTCCTTTCCTGTACCTACACAACTTCAGCATGCATTTGGCATTATGAAAGCTTTTAAGATTACAGCAGCCTGAGTTTAATGACATCCGAAACTAGAATCCCAAAGGAAAATTCTGCATGCAGAATCAGCTTACAGAGAAATAACTTTTTAAAATCATGTGCTGTTGGGCAGCTGGGGTGTGGTGTTCACACGCAATAGGCAATGTTTTACCACAAAGATGTAATGCAATTTTTGTTTTCTATCACCTGTGTCAATACTGTGGGTCACTCAAATTTAAGCTATGAAGCTCTCCTTGAATCCAGAAGTGCTTATTTGGTCATTTGGCCATCTTAGTGAAAGGCCATGTCTGGCACTTTTTAAAAAAGATACAGGCAGAGATGACACATGTAGAGATCTGCCTTCTCCATCATTACTGAAAATTGTCAACTACCAGAAGTATGATATTCAGCCTGACCTTCAATTTAGGTGCTCTGCAGCTATCCAGGACCAACCCAGTTGCTACTGAAGAGAGAGGGAAGCACTTCCAATGGTTCGAGCTGCTGCAACGAATTAGGATTCCTCTTTTCCTTCTATTACTGTATAGGTCTCAGTATCATATCAATAAACCCACCACCAGTTCTCCAATTGGAAGGTCACTGGTCTTCTTTAAACAAGGATTAGAATAGGACATTTCTGACCTGTCTAGTAATTAACATTTGCATTGCATAAGTCAGCCTGTATCTATAGGGAACATACAGGAGCAGTCCAGGCCTAGATTTCCTGCCTCTGAATTGGAAACTTCTTTTACAATTTTGTTAAGGCAGAAGGCTGTGAAGCTGTGAGTGTGGTCCATTAGACCAGGCTGCTCAAAGCCCCATCCAACTTGGCCTTATCAAGTGTCCTTGTACACTAGCACCAGCTTGGTTTTAAGAAATACCAAAGTTTCCTATGCAACCCTCTAAGTGTATCCAAACACACACAAAAGATGTTCAGACACCAGAAAACAATCACTCACCATCTTGATGGTTACCTGAATCAGCTGGAGACTTGCTCCGGCGCATGGGGGCTGGACTCTTTGCTGAGCTCTTCTGAGGAGTGGGAGATGACTTACTGCCGGTGGCAGTCGCAGGGCTCCCTTTCATCACCCGGCACTCTAAGGAAACAGACAGCAATGGTGGTTATTTCCCTACCTACTACCACTGCCTATGGACATCGGCTAGCAAACACCCACAGGCAGCTTAGTGCTCTTTCTCCCAAGAGCTGTGGAAAACATGAAAAGCTGATATCTCCAGATTTTCTCCAGAGTGGAAAGGAGACTTTTTAGGTGGAGGGCAAAAAGGGAACAGCTTTTCTGTTCTAGAGGAGATACTGAGAGGGTGGAAATCAAGGTTAGGCTGGCTCCCTAATGAGGCCCATCTCTTTACCTGTGTCCTGCTGAAGATTTTCTGCCCTTCCCCAAGCCTTGGTTCTCACTAACTAATGAGCACAATGCAAATGACCAACAGTGACTGAGGGAAGAATCAGACCTAAAATACATCTGCTGTAATGTTTCCATGAAGACCTAGCAGCAGAAATGATGACTGCAATTTATGCAGGTGCAGAAATGTGGCATGACATAAAGGTCTCCAACTGGCAGATGGGACATCTGCCCTAGGAGGTTTTCACCAAGCCTGAACCAGCCTCTTATGTCATTTCAACAAGCTGCAACTTCTCAGATGCAGAAAGCAAAGATGACAAAATGGTTTTACAAAACCCATCCCTTGCTCTGGCTGCTCTCCCCTTTCCAAAAGGTTTGCATAAACAAGTCTGATAGATTTATGTACTTAAAGACTTGAGCAGATGAGAACCCCAACTGTGTTTTCTTGAAAAATAAATAGGCCAGGAAGAGTGGAAAATGTAAACGTGATCCACAGTGTCGTGCAGAAGGGAACTGAAATGCTAACAAACCTCTGTGTGTCCCAGGTTTTCAGGCGTGCCAGATCTTCAAACCCAGGGTTTGTTTACATTGAGAGCCAAGAGAAAAAGCACTTTCCACCCCTCAACTTATTAACTTAAACCAGTTAAGAAGGCAGCAATAAAAAGGGGATTTCCTTTTTGTCAAATGCTAACTGGTCTCACCTCATGTCCTACAACAGACTGTCACCAAGACCTGACAACCAGGTCTTTTACCAAATGTGAATTAGATGTTCCATATACAGACATTTTTTTATGCAACAGTTTCTCTCATCATGCATGGACTGGACTGAGGACTCCCTTGACTGGATTTCCTAACGGGAATCAACTAAAGGCAGCACACAGCAGATAAAGAATTGGTCAGCTGAAAACAAATTGTCTGACCTAAATGTATGTGTTATTTATTTATATATCAATATATCTATGAAAATGTAATTGCCTCAATTTTTTCCCCCAGGCTTCCCTCATTATCAGACAGTCCAGAGTCAGTCTCTTCTTTTTTCCAGATGGATTGCAAGAGAGTTTGCTGTTGGGTCATGAAGTATGAGAACATGAAGAGAGGTCAGCCTGTGCTCTGAGAACACTGCATGGCAATAATTAAACCTACAGTGAGTTTACTCTGTCTCCTACTAAATCAATTTTGGAAAATGTAAATCAAGGATAGAAACAGTTATGTGGCTTTTTTTCCAAAGGTACTTGATTTCTCCTAGATGATGCCATAGAAAGGCTCGTGGGGCTCCAGCACCAGTATAGCCCTTTTTTTGTACACAAAGAGCAGTGATTACTTTGGGGAAGGTGTGGGAGGTAAACTATCTACCTCAATGAAGAATCCTTTTCAATATTCCTCCTTGATAAAGAGACAATACACTGTGAAATAACCACTAGGGAGAGCATGTAAATTGCTCCTAGTGATAACCGGTCAAGCCAAAATACGGGGGTAGATCATCTCCAGTCACTGCAGAAGTAACATTTGTCAAGGCTCTTGCATATAGCTGTTTAATAAAAACAGAGCAACATTTCAATCTTGGAACAGGATTCTTTTGCCCAGCCACAGGCACCAAATGCTGTGTGGGATACAGTAGAGTACAACCTCCTTGGAGCAGAGCATCTCTTGGTGCGCCCGTCAATCATATATCACATGGGCATCTTAGAAGCCAGGAGCGTCTCAAGAGGTGCCAGATATCTGTATTTAGTTACCTGAATTACCCTAAAAACAAACTGTAAAAATGAAAATACATTATGCTGTGTGTTTTCAAGAGCTTTCACATTTGTTTTCTTCCCAGGGGAGTAGTTCCTTGAAAACAAACTCAGGTTTGCATTTTCCAGCACAGAAAGGCTGACTCTCAAGAATTCCTCTAGCTCAGCCTTTGGCAAGCGTCTGTGCCCTAAAAGCAATCACTGACCATTTGCACATGTCAAAACAAGGTTCTAACAGTGCTGAAGGTAGTGTGAAACAGGCCTCTGAACATCACAGGGGGCACGACATCCCCTGGACTGATGCTGAAATCAGTGGGTAGGAATGAGAGCAATCTCATCTGGAAGGTGCTCAGCAATAGGGATTATAGGGAGGAAGCTGTGGTGGGTAGTCAGAAGGAAAAAGATGACATAATCCTCTCTTATACTGTTTCTCTTTTTGTTTCCTGATGTCCTGCCAAAGCGAACATAATATCCAGCAATCCAAGTGCATGTCATCCAAACAGGCAAGAAAATGTACCCCATGACAGAGGAGGTTTCTGCTAGATCTTAGGACTTAAGAGTTCTCCTTGCAGCATCTGACTCATAACAAGGAAAGACGATGGGTGTATAAAGGGAAGACACTGCTGGCTCACAGCTCATTTATTTCTTGGGAGGTGCAGGGAACCCCTACTCTTCTGTAATACCACTGAGAGCTGTGGTTATTCAGTGCCTTCCCAACAGAAGGCTGGGCTTATTTTTGTTAGAGAACTCCAAGCTGGAAAAGTCAGTAGTAACCAGGAGTGTGGGCAGAGAGCTGGGCTTCCCATAAAGTTGTTCTGCTAGGACTGCATCCAAACTGTTTTACAGTGTGGAACTCCCCATGGAGCTGACTCAGCTCCTGAGTGTTAAAAAAAATATGAAGCTCAGGTTACAGATTGCTTCCCCAGCCTGACATAGGCTTTAATCTCTGCCTGCAAAATTTCAGCTGAACCTTGGAAACTTTGTTTGAATTGCCCAAGATCATCACATGGGTTCATCTGGAGTACACAGGTCAGAAGTACCAGCATCAAATAAAATCAGGCTTGCAAAGGAGTTACAAAAATACAGCACCAGAAGATTAGAGGCTGCTTGACCTCCTCATGTACAGCCAAAGTCTTTCTCTTTGGTCTTCGGTGCAGGACCACTTTGTGGCATATGAGACAGTATGGGGCTCCTGTTCCATATAAAGGATACCTAGAGCTTTGGGAAATTAGCCTGAATGTTTGGAGACCCCATTTTCTTCTAATTCAAATGTTCGGTTATCTTATTTTACTCTTGCTGCACTCAGTGGCACCAGCAGGCATCCTGTGCTGTTGGTCTGTACAGTTACCAGATGGGGTAGGTGGTAACTTCTACAAGCAAGCTCTGACTATTCTGTGATACCAGATATTTCATGGCTTATTATTAACAGACACTCAGATCTGGGCTTGCAGTTGTAACAGGGACAAATAATGGTGCTGCAGCAGTCTGCTCCCCTTCTTCTCACCAGGAATAAAGGAACTCTTGCTCTGCTCTTTGAATTAGCAGAGAGCAGTGCAGGGAGGAATTTTTCTTTCAACTATGCTTCTTCTCATTTAACATTCACTTGTGTACATAAGCACAGGAGTCCTTCTGCTGAGTAGTTCTTAAGAAAAATGTATCAATCTGACTGCAACTGGATAAAATTACAGGGATACACTCCCAGATTCTGCAGGAAATGTCAAATGGTGTAGGAGTCTATTCTGACTTGGGCTACCTCAGTCAGTGTTTGCCCCATTATAATATTTGCTGACTGTGCAACTATCACAAAAAGATGTTTAATTCCATGTACTGGGTCTTAAAAAACAGAAGAAAAACATGCAGCATTGTTATCTGATACAAGCGAGTGAAAGGAAATCAAACACAACCACAGACTGGAGAGCAGTCTGTTTGCTGTTACCGCTTTCATCCAGAGAAAAGTCATCCTGCGCATAGCGGAATTTTTCTGGACCACAGGCGATAAACACATCATCATCCCCAAAGAAATCGTGGAGACAGGTCACCTACAGAGAGAGCAAAGTCATTCATTTTATTTTTAATTGGCAACACTCTGATGAGGCTTAGTTTTAATTTAAGCAGGAGGGAGCTGACTCTGCTGTTCCCCTGTCCCATGCTAATTCGGTCCTGCTTTTGTAAGCCTGGTGCACAATTCACAACTTCTGGGGACAAGTCAAGTGTAAAAGTGTAATTAAAAAAGATAAAAATTAAAATCCCAACTACCCTGCAAATTCTCTGAGGTCTGGCCTTTCCAGTCCATTCAGGAGTTGACAGAATGCATTAGTCATCCTAAGGAATGGCACATGTGTTCTTGAGCTACTAAAGCAAGAAGCCAGGTAGCAACTCATGCCATATTGGAGGCAAGGCTGAGACAGCACTGGCTATGCAGATGAGTAACTTAGTACCAACAGTCTAAAGGAAGCTGATGCTCTTCCATCCTCAGAAAATGTTTTGAAAACTCATATGAAGTGGAGAGTAGCACTGTTACTTTGAAGAGGAGAAAAATACTACAGGGAAAATGTTGGATAGCCCAACTTTAAAGCTATTCAAGAGGCAGGGGTGCAGCACAGCACCTGCCCCCAAGGCCTAGAGGGTCACCAATGTACCTCTGTCCAAGTGACTTTTCCTAGGACTGAATTTCTGGACAGTCTGAGCTCCTGATATCCATATACTGTGTCAGGAGGATAAAAAGTGCTTATCTGCAAACACATCAAAGTGGAACATCTCTACTATCAGCCAGCCTGGTGCAGCCCACCAGGCACACATGTGGGCACCTGGGTAAGCCCAGAATATACATGGTTTATTTAAAGTTCTGTTTCTTTAGAAGACCATTCCAAGCAACCTCAAGATTGGAATTACCACTTACAATGGAGGAATGAGGCTGACAGCTGATGCCCAGCTGGTTGTCATGTCTGGGCACTGGGGTCTTTACAGCGGGTAGATGCAATGCAAGGAAGTAGAGAGTGCTGGTGATATCCATGTGGAAATGTACTATAGACAGCTGAATTTTCATATCTACTCATCTCTTTGAGCTGGACTGTGAAAAGTTAATTTCAAGCTCTAATAAATCAACTATAAAGAAGGCTTTTGGCTATCTTAATAATACTCAGCATTTCACACTGGTTAATATAATGTGTAATTAAAGCACTCTGTAAGAGTGCCAGCTCTGTTTACAGTGCCAAACAGTACAAAAAGCTTGCTTTTCACATTGGCATGGCTTTCAAAATAGAGCGAGCTGAAATCTGCTGTGGCTTTGATCAAAGGTAGAATTTTCTTTGAAAATTTCAATTAATTCCAATTTTTCTTTGCCTAAAATTAGATTGAAAATAGCTCTTATCTACAGAGAATTTTACGATGGAAGACCCGACATTTCAAACCACCACTTGGTAACACAACCCTTCCCCTGAGGACAGTGGCCCTGATTCACAGAATCACAGAATCTCAACATGGTGGGGCTTGGAAATGACCTCTGGAAATCTAGTCCAGCACACCTGCTAAGCAGGCTCACCCAGGGCAGATTGCTCAGGATCACAATGTCCAGGCGAGTTTGGAATCTCTTCAGAGAAGGAGACCCCACAGCCTCTCTGGGCAGCCTGCTCCAGGGCTCCAGCACCCTCACAGCAAAGTTTTTCCTCACATTCAGATGGAACCTCTTGTCTTCCAGTTTGTGCCTGTTGTTCCTTGTCCTGTCACTGGGCACCACTGAGAAGAGTCTGGCCCCATCCTCCTGATCCCACCTTTTAGATACTGATCAGCACTGATAAGATCCCCTCTCGGTCTGCTCTTCTCTAGGTTAAACAGCCCCAGGTCTCTCATCCTTTCCTCCTCAGAGAGATGCTTCAGTCCCCTCAGCATCTTTCTAGCCTGTTTACTGTCTTCAGTAGTTCTTTGTCTCTCTTGAATTAGGTAACCCAGAACTAGACCAGATACTCCAGATGTGGTCTCACTAGGATGCCTCATTACATGTCAAGCAGAGATACTTGCAGCTGACTTCACTATATTCTTGTCCCTTCAGATAAAGGTTATTATGTGTATTTTACAGTTATGGACAACTGTCTGGATGAATACTAGAAACTGGTAAAGAAATGAGAGAATCTGTTTCTTGAGCTTCTAATATTCAGGAAGCAATAACTTCTGTATTGAATTTGTTCCTATTTTGTTTCCTGCTGTAACTTCTACCATTAAGAACTCACCACAACACAGTAGAGAAGAGCACCAAAACCCAAACCCACTCACATTAAACAGTCCAACACTGCAAAGTTCAGGAAACAGCAGGTGGCACCTAGTATGCACTGCTAGCTTTGTCCCTTATGTTCACCGCATGTGTGGTACTTTTTATTTACCTGTTGTTTTGTAAACTTAAATCCTTGGTCACGACTGCATGTCTCTGAAACGTGTTCCATACGTACTGCTGTCTACAGAAAAGTCACTGGTATAAACTTTCTTTGGGCAAACATGAGACTTAAGAGCTGGATCTGCCAGCACAAAGACCTAGTTTGCCTAAGTGGTGCACAGAAAAACACCAGGAAAAAGCCCTAGATGTGGTCATACTCTGACGGACGTGAAGCTCAGGAGGATGCAAGATGGGAAGTGGGACCAGGACTTGCTCTACTGGGGAAGCTGGTTTGGGATCTTAGTAGCCAGTATGGAACACTTCAGAGTTGAGCTTGACAAGCAAGGCCAAACCTCTACTCTGCACTAACTGGCTTAGGGGTTTTTAGAGACTCCTGAATAACCTTCTAAGTCTTCTTATCTCTATTGTTTAAAAATGTTTATTCACATGTTTTATCAGTAAAAACAAAATAGTACAAGTCTCCCCCAAAGCAGTCTGGATTGTTTTGAAAGGATATATACTGCTTCAGTTTACTCTAATCTACTGATCTAATTACATTCAATAATTAGTCTGGAACACCATGAAAAGCCTGAAAGAAAGTTCACATCAACAAAACTTTACCCTAGCTGATAACCTGAAAATCGATGGTTTTGGTTTTAAATGCTGCACTGTGCTCTTAGCTTAGAAATTTGTTAAAGCACAAGACAAAGCCCAGTTCCACCCTGCTAGCGCAAGGACCTGTGCTGCTGCCTGAAAAAAAGGGGTTTGATGGTGACCCTTATCATGCACCCTTAGCAATGACACTGGAAACCATCAAATTGGTAAGACTGTGTCTTTTTCCACTTCTAAGTCTATGAACTTTTTCATTTCTAATAAAAACTAAACTTGTTTATATAATGGCAGTAGAAAGGATAAGCAGACTTGATTTCCAAGATATACATGTGTGTCTTTGTTTTAAAGGAGGATAATGTTTAATTTTAAATTTGGAATTAAAAAACCAATATTGACTTAAAAAGGATCAAACTGCATGAAATGTTTTCTCTCCAGTTCCTGTAGCTTAAGCAATTCCAGCAAAGGATGTTAAATCTTTACATGCTAGTCAATGAGTCTAATGTGATTGTCCCCCTGCACTTGGTACTGCCAAGACCACACTTTGAATACTGGCTTAAGTTTTGGCCTCCTAACAACAAGAAAAACACTGAGGTGCTAGAGCAGGTTCAGAGGAGGGCAGCAAATTTGGTGAAGCATCTAGAGAGCAAGTCCTGTGAAGAGTGGCTGAAGGAACTGGGGTTGCTCACCCTGGGAAGAGGAGGCTGATGGGAGACCTTCTCACTCTCTACACCTACCTGAAAGGAGGTTTGAGCAAGGTAAGGGTTGGTTCATTCCCCCAAGCATTGAGTTACAGGATGAGAGAAAATGGCCTCAAGTTATGACAGGGGAGGTTTAGGTTGGACATTTGGAAACAGTTTTTCACTGAAAGGGTCGTCAAGTCCTGGAGTAGCCTGCCCTGGGCAGTGGTTGAATCACCATTCCTGGAGGCATTTCAAAGCAGTGTAGATGTGGTGCTGAGAGACATGGTTTAGCACCAGACTTCAGAGTGTTGGGTTAATGGTTGGATGCAATGAACTTAAAGGGCTTTTCCAGCCCAAACAATTTGCTGATTCTATGAGGCACAAGCTACTTTTTATAAAGTAATTATTTCCACTACATTTGATGGTATCAACTTTCTTTGTTCCAAGGTTTGATTTTTTAAAAACTTTCTAATATATATTATGGAAGAAACAGAAGTTGGTAGAGACTAGCAGAGATTTTAGGGAGTACAAAACTGTGTGCCGTTTCTTAGGTTTTCATTAATGCTGGTTTCTTTTCTGGTTAAATGAGATCCTTCTCTACTTATAGGAAAAACCTCCCCCAAGAGGACAATACAGCTTGGATTTCCAAGAGGGGATTCCTGCAGTGACAGTCCATTAGTGCCTGCTGCAGCGGTTTTAATTGCAGAAAGGAAAGATAGAACCTTCTGAGAGATGTTTTAATATGGCCTTTGTAGAACTAAGCATTTTCCAGGATTTTTGACAAAATGAAGCTTGTCTCAAGCATCTTCTGTTTGCAGAAATATCTGTGGTGCTGCGGATGTTCTGAAATCCCCCGGGGAAGGAGCATTACATACACAACTCTCGGTAACTGTCTGTGTCTCCCATCCTCCAGGAGGCAGCAGCAGCATTTAGACATTATAGTTCATGAATAAATACAATAATTTTTAAAAAATAGAATCAAACTACTAAAGACTTAAGCCTTAGTCTGAATCACCTACCAGTGCAGAACCTCCTGTGCTTTTAAAAGGCTGATTAATCAATCAGCTCCTTTTGCTCCCTTTGATAACCTACAGAATGACGGTTTGCTGTGTCTGTGTGGCTCATGGCTTGCCCTCACTGTCACTCTCTACAACTACAATACGAACGTTGCCACAGCAGGAACACAGCAGGCTCCAAACATTTTGGTTGCTTTCACTCACTGCTGGATCAAGCTCTGCAGCTTCCTTGGCAGGAGGCCTCTGCCTTGGCCATCACTGTTTGCCAAGAAGATGAGAGAGAACACGTCTGTGAAGATGAACACATCACCAGGAGGGTTAACAGAACTGTCTTTTTCACCTTTCTGAGAAATGTCTTTATCGGAGGTTCCTATTTTCAGTGAGGCTGAATGATAAATGATCAGACTGTAGCTAGTGATTCTACAGAACAGGGATTTATGTAAAAAAGTCCTGCTTCCAGACATTGTGTCTCTTCCTTATGTCATGGAATGAAGAAAGACCTCTGCCTAAATGGCCAGCAGAGTTCTGGCAAAGGAGATATGGAATTACACCACTGCAGGTTTGACCTGGGGACCTAATGTCTTCCATCTTGGAGGCTGTCATCTTTAATCAACTGCTTGACTCTGCACAAGTCTTGGGATAAGTGAGGGCCGTGTGAGCCTTCATCTTCTGCTTGTATCTCCCTTGGTCATATGACTTTATTAACTGTTCTCTCTGTAATAGCTCTCCTCCTTAAGAATTTAGGCAGCAGAACAGATAGTACAAGCCACCATACTTGGAAACATTCAAGCTAAGATTGTCTCAGGCTCTGAGCAACATGCTCTAGTTGTAGATGTCCCTACTTACTTCAGCATGATTGGACTAGATAACCTTTATAGGTCCCTCCCAACCCAACTCAGTCAAAAATACCACTACACAGGTAGTTTCAAACTGTTGCCTAAGTTTCTGCAGATCTAATTGTTATGTTCAAGTGATGTCCATTTACTTTCTTCAAATCATCACACTTCAGCTTGTTGGCTTCCAGAGTGCAGAACAGGGGAATTTTTTTTCTTCAGAAACAGCTTCTTTTAAAGCCAAAAATACCATAGAAGACAATTTGCATTCCATACACACATAAAGCCTATAAAGAGCAGAACTGAATTAAGAACATACCCTTATTTTGCTAAGTTGTTTTGATAAATGCTATGAAGCTGGACACATCTGACTGTCTGTTAGGTAGGCAATTAACATATTTCAGATGCTTCCTCATGCCCTTTCAGCACTAGATGCTAGGTGGAGCTGAGGAAGTCAGACTAGCAGCTAGGCAAAGACTGAGAGTTAACTGAGCTGACAATGTAACAGAAGTCTGTTTAAACCCCGTGTTAACTCAAACCAGAAATCTGATGGGCTCATTTATACTCTAACACCTGTAGCTCAACTCAAACTGGCAGGACTATGTTTATTTCAGGTCTGAGAAGCCAAAGACCTAAACTGCAAAGCAGTGTTGCATTACAATTCAGCAGGTGGGTGTTTGCAATCTGTAAAGCATGACACAGAAACCAAGACCCACACAAAGACTCCTTAAGGTCCATGTGCCAGAGTATGAAGAATTAATAAACATGTGGAGCAGACTTTAAGCTTTCTTTTCTCTGACAAGCTCTTTGCCACATGTCCAGAAAGAACAAGATTTCAGAAGACATAAAGGAGGATGGAAAATAAAGATGTTGATATTGGAGTGCACAGCACTTAACGCATTAATTTTTTAAGCCCAAAGCAGACACTGAATTGATTTAAAGTGAACACTGAATTGATTTACATTTTATTAGATCCTGGTTTCCTGCATTTAAAAAGAATAAATGTTTGGATTCAATTATTTCTTTAAAGCATGCGCACACCCACTCAATACATTCCACATTTGCATTCACAGAAAGTGAATTACTTATCTGCCTTTATGGAAAAAATACTGCTTAAAACTAATAAGCAATAGAAAGATGGACAGAAAAAGTATGGACGTTGATCCTCAAGGCTGGCTCAGGAGCACTCCTGCATGCCCCGCCCATGCCATGGAGGTATGTGCAGTTGCACTTTGGGGAACCTGTCTCTGAGCTACACAGTAGTAAGAGAAGGGGACTCTACCATTTGGTCTTCCATCTCTGCTCCCCTGTGCCACTGAACATCCATGTGGAAATGTGGCAAGACCAGGATTATGTTCGGCTGTCACTACTATGTTTGCAGCGAGCTGTCATGAAGGGTAGGAAAAACCATCTTTACCATCTGGGTTTCAGAGTCCATAATCTGATCTCCCTGCAGAAATATGGAGCAAGATTTCCATTCTTTAAAACATTATTCAGAGATGTCAACTTTTTCTTGTATTCCTGGAGAGCCATGGTTTGCTTTTAAGCCTAGACAGTTTTATTGAAACAAATTCCAATCTTCTGTAAAGATTTTTCTTCTTTTCTCATCTTCAGAAAAAATTCTGGGCAAGTCAGCATGATCAAGAGTTTTCTGTGATGCAAGAAGGAAGTTTTACACTTTTTAAAAATAGGCTGATTATGAGTGCTTTATATCCACTTGGATTATTTTGTTATGTGACTAAACCAGAGTAGTGACACCAGCTTCTGACCAATATGTGTTTTTTTCTGTAATAAGCATTTGTGGTGCTTATTTAAGTGGAATAAGAAATATTCACTCATGTATGTGCACAGCAGCATGCAAGACTTCATGCATGAAGAAATGCTACTCTCAAAAGGGCTATAGCACAAGGTGCCTGTTTATTTAAGTATTTGAAATGTTTAAGTTTGGAATAGAATAGAATAGAATAGAATAGAATAGAATAGAATAGAATAGAATAGAATAGAATAGAGTAGAATAGAATAGAATAGAATAGAATAGAATAGAATAGAATAGAATAGAATAGAATAGAATAGAATAGAATAGAATAGAATAGAATAGAATAGAAAGCATGGAGGAGGAAGGTCAATAGCCAAGCTACCCAGTAGGAATGTTAATGCTGAATTTAATATAGCTGGCAAATCAGTGGTGCTTCCAAACTGTGTGAAATCCAATTAGCCTCTGGAAGAAAGGTTAGTTTGTTATTCCCATTCTCTATACATATGGAGGGAACTATGAGACAGATATCCAGGCTGTTGATTCCTTTTACCTAGAAGAAAGGCTTGTTCTTGCATTCATGAGGGTATTAGGCTGAGGGTAAATGTGGTCTGCAGTTTTGGGGGGCATAAGGACCACAGCCATCAAAACCAATATAGAAAAGATTACCCTTTCTCCAGTCAGAAAATCATAAACCCAGAAATCCTGTGATGGAATAAGACTGTGACAGGAAAGATTTTCAGCACAAATTGCAGCAAATCAGGTATCATGTAAGAAATCAGGGAACTGTGAAACCGTTCTCCCTGATCATTCCCCCTTGTCACTCTTAAAACAGTAGTTCTGGACTACAAAAGAGCATCAGAGACTTTGGAAATAGGATGACTACAGAGCCAAGGTCAAGAAGGATTTCCTGAAATAGAGTCTTGAAGGTAGAGGAACAGAGAAGCCCATCAACCTACTCAAGGTCAGGCTGAAGAACCAGTGGGCTGGAATTTCCAGTTAATGGGATTTCCAGCAACAAGCTCATAAACTCTGGAGCTGCTGCTGATTCTGTTGTGCTCATCTTCCTAAAAGAGAAAGGATGTTGTTCAGCTTTGTGCAAGTTTTAATTTACCTGTAACAATGGTGAAGAACTCGAATTTCAATCCAGACATTTTAAAGGAAAATACACTGTGTCAAAGAGCTCCCTTTCTACTTTCACCTACCTGGATCCAGTCATGGACTTCGGCCCACCACAGTGGTGGCCACAGATGAACCCTCACAAGGGGACAAACCCAATTTATTAATGTATTTCCATTTTCCAGGGATAAGTCCACTATTTTACAATATACCCTTTCTGCCTAGTCCAGTATGGAGCCATGAAGCAGAGGGCAGAATTTCTGTGCAATGCTTTTGGGCACAGTAAAGTTCTGGACAATTGAAGATGATCGCACAATTGTACAGGATTTGTTCCTACAGCCTATTTGTGATGTGGTGTGAAAAGATGTAAGAGAGGAAATTCTGTCTTCAATAATCACCCAGAGTGAGAATTAAAATTACATTAAATATGAACAGATCTGGTTTCCATGGAGCAAGCGGATGTGTTTTACTCACTGAGGCAGCCTCTTTAAGAAATGCAATTATTTGACATTGTCATGAGTCCTGCTGACATCAGTAACTTCCTTCCAAAGTAAGTGCTAGGGAAAAATCAGTGTCAGGCTTGTTATTATTAGTGCATCAGAGCTTGAGGACCCTTCAGGTTAAGTCAGGCATCAGTGCTGGCTTTGAAAGCAGCACGGTTTGAAGTAGCTGTGTCTTCCCTAGCATAGCAATGCACTAACACTTGTCAGTATGGATAACCTTGTCTTCCCTGGTGTTTGTGGTAGGCAGCATATGGTAATTAGGATCACTGCAATGTATTATCACATTTTTTCCTAAGGAAGATCCACTCTTAATCAGTTGTAATTAAAAACCTTTTCTGACCAGACAAGGCTGGTCTGTCAATTCAGTTTACATATTTGTATCTCATCCTGGTTTTGTTCTCTAGATCTCCAAATACCTAGACTTTCAAACATCTCTGCCAGTTTTACAATATCTACAGATGCTTCTTCTATTAATTATTTTTGGGACGTGATTCAGGGAACTACTGGAGAGAGTAAACAGAGGCTAGAAAGATGCTGAGGGGACTGAAGCGTGTCTCTAAGGAGGAAAGACTGAGAAACCTGGGGCTGTTTAGCCTGGAGAAGAGCAGCCTGAAAGGGGATGTTCTCAATGCTCAGCAAGATGGGGACAAGATGATGGAGCCAGACGCTTTTCAGCAGTGCCTAGGGACAGGACAAGGGACCATGGGCAGGAACTGGAACACAGAAGGCTCCATCTGAACATGAGGAAAAACTTTACTGTGAGGGTGCTGAAGCCCTGGAGCAGGCTGCCCAGAGAGGCTGTGGAGTCCCCATCTCTGAGAAGATTCCAGTCTTGCCTAGACATTTTGACCCCAAGCGAGCTGCTGTGGGTGATCCTGCTTTAGCAGGGATATTGGCGTAGGTGATCTGCAGAACTCACTGCCAACCCCCACTATGCTGGGATTCTGTGTCACTGGGCTCACATTTTGTACAGGTTCTCCTCTGTTTCATCCAATGTCTGAAAAATCCAAGCAACTCTCTCATCAAATGAGATGGCAAAACACATTTCTATTTCATGCCATCGACTTCAGTGGAAAAAAAACATTAGCACGAAGTGTTAAGCCTTCAAGTCATCCTTCCTAATACACATCATCCAACCTGATAATAACCAAACCATTCTGTCTTTCAACAGTGCACCTTCATTTTCAGTCCCTGCATCCTAGGCAGCCTCATTCTTGAAGAAGATGAGAAGATGCAACCATTTCTGTATCTAATTAGCACTGGCTTTGCATTTCACCCTACTCGTGGCATCAAAGCTGTTGCTCAAATGCTAAAATATTCTGTAAAGGCTCCTGGAGGCATTTTGGGTAGTTCAATTTCACTGTTTGCAAGGATCTTTATTACACTGTTAATTTTGGAGATTAATGGGAATTAAAAATGGTGTCCTTTAAAAATTAAATTGTAACAGATGCTACATTAAATCTAAAGGAATGTAACAATTCCCATCAAGATGTTCTTTCAGGGAATGAAATTTTCTTCCTTAATTATAATTCTGAACACATTCTTTGTGCTTTGGAAGATTTCTTGAATTTACAGTAAATGCATATACCCTCCCTATCAGAACAATTTTGTTTTCACCCTAATTTCTGTTAATCTTTAAATAAAGCTATTAATTTTTTGTAATTAACAGGTCCTTTCAATTCAGCTGACAGCTAACAAAGTAATGGAAAATGCAGCATTATGTCCTGAGCTAAACCATATTAGGGTAGGAATCAACAATGGTAAGCTCTGGGAGATAAAAATACTTTGCACAGAAAATGCAGCGAGGCTGCAGAAATAAATGTAGCAAATGCCTTTTTCTCCCCACCTTTTTTTCATTTAGTTTAAAATCTATCCCATCCCTCCCATGTCCACAGGACCAATGGCAGGTTCTAGCTTAGTATGCAGTGATGTTAATGGAATAATTGATGCAGGAATACTGAAATAGATGATGTGTAAAATGGCAGGCTGCATAATTGTCTGGAGTGAGTTCAAGCATTTCTGCAGTGAAAAATAGTCCTGTTTTACAATCCTATCACGTCTCCTCACTGCTGCGTAGCCAGCAAATTTCATTTGGAGATGATCCCAAGATGCAGTTGATTTACTAGGGAGATTCCGGAAGGCAGAAGGTTGAAGCTTTCTTGCCCCAGCTAAATAGCACCTGGGAGAGGTATTAAAGGGTCCACACTAATTTTGGGAGTATCGTTTAAATTATATCATTATAATAAATCTGTCAAGGTGGATCTTTGCTATTGAGCAGTGGAAGGAGAGAACTTGATAGAAAAAAAGAAACATTCCTATGCAATATGTTACTTTTTTTGAAATATAAAGTATTCTGTGATGGAAGGGGGGGAAGGGAAAGAAGAGGTTTGAAAATTATGATGCAATTAATTTCTGCCTTTCTGAAACATGTAAGAACCATTGTATTTGGATGGCATTTCTCATAAAATATGTTGTAGATTACTAAAGTAATTAGAAGCTAATTGCTACGAGATTCTCCCAAGAGATATAGGATAAGTGAAACACGACATAACCAGAGACTTGCAAGAACTGTGTCTGTTTCTTTCCCAGTCTCTAAGAAATAGCAAATTCCACTTCTACAGGTGTAGAGCTGCCTAAATGAGCTCACCAGTTAGCCAGCCTCAGTGGCTGACACATTTACACCATTCCCTTTATAAACTGTCTCCAGGATATTTGTACCACAGAAATAACACAATCTGGATTTTCTCCTCCTTTCTCCAATGCTGCATGAATTCATCAGCTCTTCACCTGCCCTTACTCTCCATCTCTTCCCCATCTCTCACCTCTCTAGATTATGTCATTGCCATGATAAATGAATCCTTTCTGCTGGTGTGAAGAACAGAAGCCTGGCACCTGCCCACACAAGGCTTCTCTCTGCTGCTGCTGACACTAACCGGAACTGGAATAGGCTGTTCACTTGCAGTGATATGCTGATGTGAGGAAATAATGAGCACAGATAGCACATTACAATAGTCTTCACCTTTCCAGGGGTAGATACTGTGGATTCTTTCCTCCATTAACCCTTTCTAATGGTCCTCACATCAGAAAATGAAGTATTTTTTGCAAATTGAGAGTCAGTTTCTGATCTCACTTATGCAATCAACAGGCCTGGGTCAAAACACCAATTCTAAGTCTGTATAGTGACTGTGGAGTTTAGTAACTTTGCAACTACAGTTAAAACAGAAAGATGTTAAATAATCCTTTGATGGGCTCGGTGAAGATGATGCATGACTATCAGTTAAAAGATGCAGGTGTTTTGGTTGGTTGGTTTGTTGTTGTGCTTGTGAGTTTTTTAATATTGTTGTGGATGCCAAGCAAGAACAATGCTTGCTATCTACTCATGATGGAAATACTGCTTGTACATACATTCATATGTAGACACTGTATAAAGATTGAACATGGCTATGAAAAGCAGCGCAAACTAATGGGCCAAATCTGCACTGGCATACAAGCCTCTTGGTACAAACCTACTGAAGTCACAAGAATTAGACAAAGCATCAATCTGACTTTGCTCCCTGATGATACTGACAGCACTCCTCCAACTTCGTATTTTTATTTTTTTCCCCTCAGATATTTTCTAGCTTTCCTTTGCTCCCTTCCCCTTTCATCTCCAATCATTTTTGACAGCTAATCCAGCACTATCAACCTATCCTATGGAGATCCTCTCTAGACCCACAGCAGTGTGCTCCCAGTTTGCTCCAGCACTCTCATAAACTAGTGCAGAGTGGGCTGAGTTTTTTTTAAGTGTCTGCAATTCCCACTGGGCTCAGTAACAACTTGACAGACACAGCACCTCTCAACCATGGAGTAGCAGGAGGAAGTAGAGAGGGGTAATTGCAACAAAACCAGTATTATAGTTTCATTGATGTCTCTGAAGAAATACTGTTCAGTCCAGAATATCTGTTTCCACAGGGTGCGTGGTGCTAGAGTTCACTAAAATGTCATTGTATGCAAGGAGTGTTGCTCTTGCCCTTATTTTTCCTCTGTTCCAATAAAAATCTGCGTCCAAAAAAGGCAACACATGAACATCTTTTAAAAAAAAAAAAAATCATATCCTAGCAATTGGCATGCTGGTGCAGTCAGTTTTTGGAATGTCAAATCTACCATGCTACTGGCACTTTAGACCCTCTTAACAAGCATTTTGCTTTTGCTTTACTGTCTTGAACTCCAACATACTGAAGTAATTTTAAAAACTTGACACTGTTTTTCCTTTGCAGACCAGGCTAAATATTTTGTTTCTTTCCTCCAGAGAAAACATGATCCACACCATTGTATTGGTTTTGTTCCAAGCCATTTTATCCATGTTTTCTTGGATAAAAAACTAATTCTGGCTGCCTAGAAGAATAAAATTAACCTTAGGTAACAAATTGCATACTTTTCTCTGCAACTGCTTTTCACTTCTTGGTAATATTTAGGCGAGTATTAAACTCTCTTATCCAAGTGGACTCATATGCTAGAAGTCTCACTGAGAAGTACATTGTCCATTTTCCTAGTTAATCTGACCTGGTTCTGCAGATCCAGACACTGTCCCTCTAGTGAGTTGCATTAAGTCACAGTTTTCATTTAGTTGAGTTCTGGCCTGCCTTGGTACACACACACATTTCATACGGGGCACTTGCTGAGCATACAACCACGCTGCCCAGGAGCCAGAGCAGAGTTTCTGGTTACTACTAGTTTAGTGAGATGTTCTTTTGCATTCAAACTTGCTTCGCTGGAAGCAAACCCAAACTGTTTCACTATACAATTACTTAAGCACTGCCAGTTTACCATCTAATCACACATTGCATCACAATAAGACATTGACTTTTAAGGAAAAGAGGATTTTATTGTTATTCTGGCTACTAAATAGAAAATTTAGGCCCACTGGTTGTCAGATAGTTTCCAGTCTTCCTGAACAGATTTTTCTTCTTTACAGGATCTAAATGGAAATCTGGGAAATCTTGTCTAACAGCTTGAGCCTTTGTTTTTGTCATCCTCTTTAAGACGCCCAGCTCACCTATATTGACTTAAAGCATCTTTGCACTGTGCCCCAGGGGTACACTCAAATTCTGCCTTAAACATAGGCATCTAAAGAGACCTTAGAAGTGTTTGCTTGGTCCTCTGCATCTCCTCTAACACTGATAAGGGATGTCTCATCCATTGTAAGACCAGAATTTGGTCTTTGAATTCACCCTGGTTAGTAATACACCCAGTGAGACACATGAGCAGGTTGGAGCCCTACATGAGTGCTCAATAGCAGCTCTGATAAATGCATGTGGTGCAGAACTCTAACAATGTGACATATGCAATTTTAAATGAACAAGACAACAAGCTACAAAGAGCAGTAATATTACATATTGCAGTGCCTGGGGTATAGTAGTAGTAAGCCATGTGAAAAATAATGCCATTCATTGTACTAGATTTAATTTTGCGTGTGCTGATGAGAGCCTACCCATTTTTTTAGCCTCATACCAACACAGAAGGAAAGGCAACTGGTTACGTATTCATGCTGTTGTCAGCTCCCACTCATGGTTATGGTTACAGCCACTAATAAGAGGACTGTTTCTCCCTTCTTTGTGTACACAGACCAGTTTGGGGGTTAATGAATGATAGCAAGTGGAAGCATGAAAATAAAATTAGCAATGCCCAGAGCCACCCACTTTATCAAACTCACCAGTTTATAGGATTAGCAATGGAGTCGGTGCAAATCTCTGCTATGGGTATTATAAGCAAGATTTATGCCAATTAGCAGGAACACTGCAGATTATTTGGGAAGAACAGTGACAACAGTTAAGAGTTCCTTCTACTTCTGTGCTGTTAGGACATCCATGTCAATCATTCATGTCCACTTATAAGACTGTTTTTTACCCATCTCCCAAATGCTATTTAATTTCTCACCTGCATTCAATGGCATTGTTTCCTGAGGTAGTGAAGAAGACTGTATCATTCCTGTTCTAAGCTACTCTCTGTCTCTTTGGATTCAGGCCAGGTTTGTCTCTACGGAATCCAACATGTATTACATTCTTCACTCTTTTAGAATGGATGTGATTCTGATCACACAGAGGGAAACTTCCCTGTTGACTGCAACATGCATTGGATTAGGCCTTAAATCCCCAGAGCAATCAAGAGACCTGAAGGAAAGAATTACAGTAATCTTTGTTGGTAGTTGCCATTTGACCAGTGGAAGACTTTGGCCTGTTTCCACCAGAGGAACATTGCAGACTGTATATTGCTCCAGGCTTCTTCAATGTGTAGTTCTCCCATAGGCATCAGGACAGCAAAGTCCCCGTATAAATTTAATGTTATTAGAAAGTTACAACTTTACGGAAGGTCAACATGTCCCATGTATGCTCAGGCCTACAAGACAGGGACAAGGCTAAAGCCTGTGCCATTATGGAGTAAAACATCCCTTAGAAATTCAAGTGTGACCCATTTTACAGGGAGGACCTTTAGCTCTGCTTCTCTACAATCAAGTTCTAATAAATTACTGAACTTCCAAGATTGTATCCTCTCATCAGGGGAGGTGTGAACTGGAACTGGTACCAGTTTGCAGGGCAGGCACAAGGATGGCAAATGCAGCTCAATCCCATGGAGTCATGTGGTACAGATAGACACCCTCTACTTTTGCTGTGGAACAGTTGATAATCTCTTAACCAGTTTACCCCCAAGAAAAGCTGGTTGATATAACTAGTTATTTACCACTGTGACAATTACATTGAAGGAATCAATGTGCTGACATAATTATGTGCTTAATGAAGATTAACTCAAATGCTTTTAATTACAATTTACACAGCCTTTGGGCTATTGTGCAAGACATTATTCTGACATCTATTCCTCACCAAAAAATGAGATTTATACTTTGTTGTGTCAAAGTTGACCATAACTATTTGCTGGCTATTTGATGTCAGGTTCTGCTGACACTGTAAAAGGTTTCAATGCTATAAAGAACAGTGTGGAAGGCTTAGAGATTGAACCTTTGTCAGTCACTTACAAGAGCCATTTCCTCAAACTGATAGCTCTCCATCTGCCTTCACGATTGCAAGTACTTCAATCTGTCTGCCCCAGCTTTCTCCAGAAGTAGAGAGAATGCTGCTTATTTCAGTAGGAGCAAGTGGAGAACTACATACCTGTACAGTCTGCCTAAGTCCCTTCTTATCTGTTAAATCAGGAGAAAAACGACTCTGGGAGCCTAGCTTACATATTAGATCCAAATTTGAAAAATTAATTCCAAAGGATCCTTAGAGGCAGTATCTTCATTATTCAGAAAATCTTGGCATGTAAACTCCACCTACCAGCATTCAAAAGGAATGAGTGATCAAAGCCAGATTACAAATTCATTAGTGATTAATCTGTCTGGAAAACTTTCCCTGATGCTTTGCAGGAATATGACAGTAATATGATTAATAGCAATAGTTACAATAGTATTATGTCCAAACTCATAAACAGCTACTAAGAATCATGACCATAGGTGCCTTGGAGTTCCATTCCCAAAGAGCTCTTATTTGGTGGAGATATACTGAGGGGTCTATGTCCTCCGAATCACTCTGACCGCTATGCTAGAAACCTTTGGAAGCCTTACTGCCACAATTAAGAGTTAGAAGTAAGAGCTCTGGAGTTGCATTGCACTCCCAAAACTGCAGTGTCTTAAGTCCTAAGTTACTGTCTCTGTTATGCCCTGTGCAATTCTAATACCTTTAGTAAAACTGAAGATTATATAAGGTAGAGTAGAAGTGGGCCCAAGGCTTCTCCTTTGGGGTCTGCCTCACTCTTTCTGTGGTGTTCTTTCAATGTGTCAGAATGGGAATGAGTTACAGAAATATTTCATCTTTCCTCCCTTCTTTCTGTAAAAGACTGCCCCAGAAAAGACTGTCATTGTGTATGTGCATGCAATCTACTTCACCTCCAGACTGAACGTTTCCATGACTTGAAGTCTGACCCGCATTTTGTCCTTCCCCAAGAGGCTGTGGCAGCTCCCTGTCTGCCCTCCTTTTGAAAGGGAAGTTTAAAAGTGCTAATTTCCCCTTTAAAGTGTAGTCTCAACTTAGAGAAGGGCTGTTTTGTGCAATAAGACATTGAAGGCTCTCCAATATCTGCACTGGGCTGACATGCAATGGGGCTTCTTTGTAGACCAGAGTTACAGCCTGCCAGATTTGTTTTGATTGAGAGTCATGCTTATCCCACTTAGCAGTCATTCCAATACATATCTCATCATGTGAATAGACATTTTATTGCACTTTTTGTAGCAGTTCCTCTAGCATGTTACTTTTGCATTGGGGCCTAATAATCCATGATTGCATATAGCCCTGCATGCATGTTTGAGACTTGTGAGATTCTCTCCTGTCCCTAGGAGGGACCAATCTTTCCTGACTTCTGTTCTTGCTAGTGTCCTGCTTCCTGTTTAGTTCTGTCTTCTAGCGTTGTTCAGCCCATGTATTCTCCATCAGAATAAGAGTGACTCCACACATCTTCCCAGTTCCACTCAACCCTACAAACTTAGAAAATCCATGGCCACTCTACTTTTATAAACTAGGTCTTGTAACTTTTACTTTCACCCACAGTCGTCCTTGTTGGGATAAGTTGTATTCATAGAAGTATAGGTTATTTGGTAAAATATTAAGAAAAATGCACATCTGCACAAAAGATAAACCAAAGTTAACCAACAATCTTTTTCTGAGCTGCCCTTTCTGACATAAGAGACTGGCTCATGGGCTGGCCATTGCCAGCAGTGCCACATGCTCTGAAACACTAGGCAATGGAAACCATGAACATTTGTGAAGCATGTTATTTCCAAAATGTTATTTAATCCACCAAAGAAGTCTCCTGGCTTTTGAGAGCTGTGCAAGGGAATATATAGCATAGTCTGATGATTCAGTCATCTGATTCCACAGTCCAAGCTAATCATATAGAGAGTTATCTGAAAATATATAAATGTACAGGTATGTGTACATTTATGCATGTATGTACACATACAGAAAGACAATTTGACATCTTGAAAGAGCATATAATATAATATTTTACACTGTTAGGTAGTGAGGAAATGGTTTCACTATCAGCTCTTCAAGGACAAGAGGTTAAAGCAGCTACTTAGCTCCTACCCTGTCAAATTAAATCCTTTAAGAAAGTGCTTTGTTGTCTATGGAATCCACTAGTGGCCTTAATCACTCATGTTACGATTTAAAGCATTTGAAAAAAAAGCTCCATGAATGCATCAAAATCATTGAAGGCAGCATACATTCACAGCTATGTTTTTTAAATCAAATTCCATTTATCTTTTTGCATTCGAATTTCATATAGGAATTTTAGCCAGTTCCCTTCAGAGAAATCTAGTATACAGATTTCATATTTTTAGAAGGACAAAATGCATCCTCTTCCCAACACACTTCAGAGCAGATTTCTACTAAGTAATTAAAACCCTGCACATGTATACACACACACACACACACGTACTCTGCTTCTACATAAGGTTTAGGGTTACCATCTTTGTGGTCTACCCAACCATGGCCTGGGAGACACAAGAGAGAACAGCAATACTGACATTTTATCAGCATTGAGTGATCCAGGCTTGCTGGGGCCATTGGAGAAGGTAGCTTCCAACTGTGGGGGCCCTCACTGGAAAGTTATCACTGAGGTTTTAGATCTAGAAAGCATTCAGGGCACTCAGCTGATTGTAGCTGGTGTCTCAGTGCTCAAGGTAAAGGAGCGTCTCTGGAACTCATGCCCCAAAGTATTGCCAGTCAATACCCTGAGTTTGGTTTCCAAATATACTGGGAAGAAATATAGAAAAGAAAAAAGAATGAAACAAACAAAAAAATATCCAAAGAAAAGGTGTACTAACGAGCCACAGCTTTTACACTTTCCTTTCCCTCCTCTAGATGTTCCCTGCACAGAACACAAGACAACAATGAGCAAATTTGCAGGTTACAAAGGGACGGATTAGTGTGCTGAGACTCAGTTCCCCAGAAGCAGATGGCCACAAAAGTCCCTGGGGATCACATATCACAGACACTGAAACTCTTGGGCAGTTCAAGGAACAAAGATTGTCCTGCTGTGACAAGACCACAGAGAGAACAAGTTGAGATCCTTTCCATGACTGTACTACAGGCCAGAAGCTTGCCTTGATGGGTTTCAGCCAGTTTGCTTTTTGGCCAGGAAACATGAATACCAAACTGACTAAATTTAGTTAGAATAAGGCATTTCACTCTCTTACTGTAAGTAACATAACCCAGCTTGCCTTGTCAATGCAGTGCTACACCCTACACAGCACTAAAGAATACTGACAAAAAATTTCAGAGATCTAACAGGAAAATTCAAGGATGATGACATGGAGCGATGGTGAGGTGAGGACACTGAGCAGGCAGTGCCTCAGTGAGAGCCACACTGGGGCAGATGGAATGCAGACAGCCAACCCTCCCTGCTGCCAGCAGACTTGACCAGGTGGGCCTGGATATTCCCTGTGCACCCAAGTGCTCCGAGGAACAGGTAAGGCCATCTGTCTGATCAGCAAAAAGACTCAAACGGCATCTTCTAGTCCTCTGCTACAATAAAATGTTAGCTCCAGTGTTTGCAAAGGATGCTGAAAAAGCACTACTGACTCCATTTTAACTAATCCCCTTCTCCTTTCACCTGCTTTTTCAGATTGTGATCCTTGTGATACAGTAATGATGTAGGAAGGAGAGTCTCCTACCTACCAATGGTCAGGGCAACTAATAACCTCAAGCCTTAGGTCACCAGCCTGTTTGCTCCCCTCTTCTTTCATCTTGCATCACTCTTCATGCACACCTCTTTCCCACAAGGAATTCTTTGTTCGAGGGCATAAAAAACCCCAAGTTTTTCAGCTGTTCACACCTACAGACCCATTTCCACCACACAGTTCTCCAGTGGTAAGCGTAAATTAATTACACTCTTCCCAAAGTCCTTACTTTGGTAAATTAACTTTGCCTAGTTGTTTTCTTTGTCCAGGAAGGAGAATTCTGAGCAGGTATGGAGTGCGCGCGGTGTAGCAGTTACGCACACTGCAGTTGGGAGTTCAGTTCAATTGACAAGGGAAAATAGAAATAAACCTTCCGAGTGCTGTGGGAAACCAGACTACGTTACTGGGATAAGGTGTGGGAAAGGATGGCTCAACTGACAAGAAGGGGAATCATAGAATCAACCAGGTTGGAAGAGACCTCCAAGATCATCCAGTCCAACCTATCGCCCAGCCCTATCCAATCAACTAGACCATGCCACTAAGTGCTTCATCCAGTCTTTTCTTGAACACCTCCAGGGACAGTGACTCCACCACTTCCCTGGGCAGCCCATTCCAATGCCAATCCCTCTCTCTGTGAAGAACTTTCTCCTAATATCCAGCCTATACCTCCCCCGGCACAACTTGAAACTCTGTCCTCATGTTCTGTTGCTGGTTGGCGGTTGCCTGGGAGAAGAGACTGACCTCCACCTGGCTACAATCTCCTTTCAGGTAGTTGTAGAAAGCAATGAGGTCACCCCTGAGCCACCTGTTTCCCAGGCTAAGCAACCTCAACTCCCTCAGCCTCTCCTCACAGGGCTGTGTTCCAGGCCCCTCACCAGCTTCATCGCCCTTCTCTGGACATGTTCCAGTACCTCAACACCTCTCTTGAATTAAGGGGCCCAGAACTAGACTTCTAGCTGTCATACCTCTGGGTGACCTTGCCAAGCCAAGCAGATTGAGGATGTAAGGCAAAGACAGATAGAGGGATGGGCACTTGGAGGATCAGTGTGAGCATTTCCTAACTGTTAAAATAAGGACAAGTAACACAAACTTCCTTTGTAATGTAACACGCTTCTAGAGGATGCAGCGTCATCTCCAGCGTCCAACACCAAGATTCCTTTGATGCTTTTCTCCAAATTACCTTAATTTCTCTGGCTTTTGGTCTCACCCTTGAATAGCATAACCAAGCATGAAGTATTCTTAAGGTTGGCTAATTGCTTGTTTTGGAAGGCCCTCTTTTTTCCCCCAAATTAACAGGTATGCTTAGCCAAAGTAATCCTATTTTGTTACGGTGTAAATCATCAACATTCCCTGAACTTGCCACTCTAAATCCCTGCAGCACAGAGTCTCTCTTTCTCTGCCGCCATCCTTACATTAAAATTTTTACTCTTTCACACTGCCTGCTGGGACAATCTGAAAAATCAACCCAGAATAGCCATAGTAATTGCAACAGTTCTAAACTTCGAACTTAAATGCATCCATTTGGCACCTCTGATTACTGAAGTTGAGCCCAGTTTGACACCGCCCTTACTTTGACGCAGATTTGCCATAACACTTCTTTTGCCATGTGCCAGTTCAATTAGAAACACTCTTTCTCTGCACTGCTGCCTTCCAGATGCATTGAATTCCCCTCCTGCAGACTACAAGAAAATGACTTAGCTCCTTTTCCACCACTTTCTTTTTATTCCGTTACATCAGGCAATAAAGATTGTTTTGCATTAAGTTAGAATATCATTTTCACATACACACCTCCCTCCACCCCCTTCTTTCTCCTCATGCACTGGAAACTTGCATCCTTCAGTATCTGTATCCTTTCTCATTCTAGGAGAGAAAGAGTGGGATAGAAAGCAAGAATTATTATATGTCCCCTTGAGGGAAAGAATGCTTATCCTATATAAATTAATTATATTACTGGCATTCAAGGGCCAAATCCAGTCTGAGCGAACTTTTCAGTCCACCCATTTTATATAAATGTAGCACAGACTTGCAAATACAGATGCCAAGCAAAAAGCACTGCTCACTTTCCTTACTCTTCAGTGAACAAACTCCTGGCAGAGCAAGTGCAGGGTACTTTAAGTCCTTTCAGACTTGGTCAACAGTAGCAAGCAAATGCAGGCAACCTATTTGGTAAGGCTGAAATGATAACCAAACCGGATACCACTTTTAACCAACTTTTGAACCTTAACTGATGTTCAGCCTGTGCAAAAAAATATGAAAATGTCTCTAGTTTAGCACTGTTTCACTCTCCTGTGCTGGTATGTGTTTTATTTTTAAGAGACTGACTTCTTTGTCCATTGAGGTATGCAAAAATTCCTCACCAATCTCCCTCCATAGCTACATGTGGAAGATGTTGCTCATCATCTATCAGCCAACCACACTAATAAGAACCGGTGAAGCATCTTGGCAATGTGTGAACCAAGGATGTCTCCAGAGTGATGCTAACACAGCAAGGTAGAAGAGCACTGCTTTTACTTGACTTATGATTTGCCGTAGCTCTGGGAAACCCACACTACCAGTGTTCTTCTCAGACTGCATTGTCTACAGCCTCCGGCTTTGTTCAGTCATTTACCCCAACATAGAGCGAGTGCAGGCTGCAAAGGCAGACAGAAACTCAGGGTCTTTATGGACAGCTGAGCAATAAACAAACACTTATCCTAATAGGATTCACAGATTCACTCTCTTGCTATATTACAAGTGTGTCAAGTTAACAAATCATCAGATTGGGGCCAAGCCCTCAATTTGCAGTGCTTGATGCTGCAAGTGACAGCTTGCTCTGAATGAGCACACTGAGCCTTTTGGTATATGCATATTTGCATTTAGAAGTTCAAAAGAACACCCTCACCCTCTCTGACCATCCATTTTCCTATTTTCCTTTCAGAACATTAAGTGGATTTCTACCTCACCCCTCTCTGACCAGGTTCAGTTCGCTTGTCACTCGCTGCTGCGCTGATGACGTGCTTGTTAAAGGCCTCTGCGCAGAGGACAAGCCAAGTGCAACCTAAAGCAGATGTTTTCTCAGTAAGTAGAAGTTTGGAAATCACCTCCATAAGAATAGAGGAAACCTGGAATCATAAGTCTATTTTGTCTTCTCTGGTGTAAACATAGAAATTGGGTTGACCAAGTTCAGTTGTGGGTATCAGAGTCTCTGATGAGATTTGGACACTGGTATTGCCTTGCTGGTCCAGTCTGTCTCCTTACTACAGATTTTGTACACGCTCTGTAAATCGCTGAGCTAAAATAGAATATTTAAGCTACTTCTCTTACCCCATGCTGTTGTAGCAGAGGAAAATGGGCTGTATCCTAGGCTAGGGAAACCTTTGATCACGAGGTGGTTGAATGGCTAGTTCTCCACCTCTGACAAACAGAATAAATCCAAGGTAATTAGGAAAGCACCTCTGAGGAAAATTTTCCTTCTAAGGCGAACAGGACAAGTTATTTCTTGGAGCTCCTATCTTTCCTGTTAAATGCAGCTCATCTGCCACAGCCCAGCCGGCTCAGCTTCTCCACTGAGCTGAAGCAATCGCTTAAACAAAGGATTTGCTCGGAGCTTGGTTACATCATTGCTGCTGCCTCTGGCAGGCTGCTGAGGAGGAGGAGGTGCGATTTACATATCAACCGAGATGCTGAATGGTCAGTACCAGGCAGGCTGACTGCACTAAGCTCCTGCTCAGCTGAGGAAAGTGATACAACGCTACAGTTGTTTAGAAATTACTCTGACGTGCTCAGATCAGGTAAATTAGAAGAGATTTATCTTCCACATATATATAGATATATAGTTTTGTTTTGTTTTTTTCCCCCTCTCTCCAGCAACGAAGAGGACAAACACCAAACCTCCTGCTTGGAGCTGCCTCAAATGCTGGATTTTACTTGGCAGGGAGGAAACAAGGTGTTAAACCGGTACCTAGGTGGATAAAATCGGCGATTTGCCCTAAAAGAAAATTGGGTAATCGCTGAGACAGGTAAAACAGCACTCCCATTACCAGTATCATGTTCAAAATCCCCTGAATGCCCTTTCTAAATACATTTTTTAAACTGTCAGCACTCTTGCTTAAAGAGATAGAAGTAACAGCATTAGAAAAGAGAGGGGCAAGCAATAAGAACTACATTACTTTGATTTTAAAAGCAGCTTTAGCAGCAGATTACCAACTAGTGTAAATCAACGAGTCTGCAGTAGGCTTAATAGTGCTTTCCAAGCTCATAGCAATTCCCACTCTGCATATAGCACCTCAGACCTTCTCACTCATGGCATCTCAAAATCTTGATTTGAGGATACTCTGTGGTCAAGAAGGATCTATTTTTCTAACAGCTTTCTTCCAAACATAACCCAAAATGTGATAGCCAGGCAACTCCCATACCAGCCCTGTTAACAGATTTCTGTACATTCAGGACCTGCATGTATTGTGCTTTGGGAATATGTTTGTTCTGAGTGTTGTCAAAAAATAGCACCTCTACCACTGCCAACTCAGGGACAATTATGTGGGTGCTGTCCACTGAGAGTTCAGCATCTTTCTCCCAACTATCCAGCTAAAAGGAGGAAAGGGGATAAAAACCTAAAGAGTATCATGCTCACTTGTTGTAATTCCACTTATCAGGTAATTGATGGTAGCTGAGGATGCAGCTTCCTGTGTCTCACATTGAGTCTAGCTGGGATAGCAGCACAGAAATGGCCTTCTCAGCAAGGAGTTCCAATATTGAGGTGAGGTGCCCAAATGACACAATCAGAGGCAATGTGACCTGATATCAGCATTACTGATGTGCAAGGATCAAGGGAATCCATCACCCCCAGGTCAGCAGGAGACAGGACGATGAGGGCAAGGTGAAGCCCCACGCTGCACAATCTGGCAGGCACAAGAAGGATGCACTCTGGGTCCCACAAAATCATGCAGCAGTGGCTGTTTGAAAGACCTGCTGCCTCAGTGACCCCAGAAACTTGACACCTGCCTCAGGTCTAACACCCTTGGGAGCTGTTGTCAGTGCACACACCAACCACTATTGATCCCCCAGTGAGGATGGTGCCTCAAACAGCTTTGTACTGAGAGTAAGGCCAAAGTGCACAGGCTGAGAATCTGGCTCACCACTCCTCTTTGCTCTTACTAGCGCATTGTAGTGTAATGGAAACAATAAAACCCTTGAGGCTATTTATGTTTATTATGTTGATTTTCTACATTTCTGTTCAGAGAAGCAACGTGAGGCAGTACTGACCAGCTGCTGCCATTTGATATCTGCCAGTACAGCCACAAACAACCACCTACAATGTTGCATTACCTCCAGACTCCTCTATATTAATCAACACTTGCTACTGGTGTTAACTTTTCTGTCTGGCAGACAAAGTGGGAAGCTTTAGCCTGCCTGTAGCAAACTCCATCTATGCATTACATGACTCCATTAAGAAACCTCAAGTTGTGCTGGGGGAGGTATAGGCTGGATATTAGGAGGAAGTTCTTCACAGAGAGAGTGATTGGCATTGGAATGGGCTGCCCAGGGAGGTGGTGGAGTCACTGTTCCTGGAGGTGTTCAAGAAAAGACTGGGTGAGGCACTTAGTGCCATGGTCTAGTTGATTGGATTGGGCTGGGCGATAGGTTGGACTGGATGATCTTGGAGGTCTCTTCCAACCTGCTTGATTCTATGATTCTGCCCTCTGGGCCTTGGACATTATGGTTGGAGCCCTTGCTGTTGAAGACTGAGGCAAAGAAGTCATTGAGCATCTCAGCCTTATCCATATCCTTTGTCACTGGCTCTCCATTTCCCTTTTGGAAAGGTCCCACATTCTCCCTAGTCCTCCTTTTCTCACTAACATACCTGAAGAAGTTCTTCTTGTTCCCCTTTATGTCCCTAGCCAGATTTAATTCTAGCTGTACTTTAGCTTTCCTAACCTGATCTCTGGTTGCAAGGACAATTTCTTTGTGACACTGGTGAAGTGCTCAGTGGAGCATGAGAGCTGTAAAAGCAGGGAGAGAGCAAACATTGCTCCTCTTCCTGCAAGTGCTGGCCAAGGAGGCAGGTTTGATACAACTGAAGCTCTTCTAAAGCCATGATCCAGTGAGGATGGAAGAAACCTTTTGGTTTTGTTATTTCTGCTTGATCCACAATGAGAGACTTTTTTCTTCCTTATAATCTTTATAATAATTTATTTCAAATGCTTGGCTTAGCTACATGGTAAAGATGTAAAAGGGTGAGTGTGGAGATAACGACAGTCTGCTTAGGCAACTTTAGTACAAGAAAATGCTGCTGCAGGGCATCAGGGAATCACAGAATGTTAGAGGTTGCAAGGCCACTCCAGAGATCACCGAGTTCAACCTCCTTGCAAAAACAAGATCATCTAGTGTAGGCCACAGAGGAACAGTCCCAGGAAATAGCAGAATTGATTGTCAGCCTGCAAAAATGACATGCAATTATCAAAACCATTAGAACAACTCAGAAAACTGCTGCATTTGCAGAAAACCCACACAGAGATTTGACTATTGTCACAGCTTCCTCTAGACTGATTTCTGAGAGGCTCTTCAATGTCTCTGCCAGGTCAAGGAGATCTGCACTACAGATCAGCCCTTCTGTGGGGCCAAATGCATAGAGGTCACTAACTTCATGTTAGAGAAGAGTAAAGAGAGAAATAAAAAAGCTCTTGGGGATGCTGCAACCTTTCCTGTTAGAGATGGGTTTATTCTAAATGAAAGAAGTATTTAAATGACTGAGTAACAATTTCCCCTCCAAACCAGCATTTCTTACTACATCAGACATTGCAGACTTAAATTATAGTTTGTCATAAAGCAGATTTTCTAGTCCTTGCTCTACAGGAGCTAGCAGGGCCAGTGATATCATTCCCAGAAAAAAGTCACAAACACTCAAGTAAGCTACAGTGAATTTTGATTTAGAATCACACAAGTATTTAGAGATACAAAACCCAAAAATTTCCACAGCCAGCTGGTCTGGGGGAAAAAACGTCAAGGCTTAGTTTGTGTAGACTCCCTTTTGTAGCAGAAGATTTGACTCAGAGCACTGGTATTTTGGATGCAAATGAGAGAACAGATATAAAGGCCTGACTGTTGAAGAGCCTCATTTGTGCACCGGTGAGAAGCAAGTCCAAAATGAAGCATCTAGCAACAACAGAGCAAACAAAGAGCAGCTAAGTGGGACTAGAGCTGCAACAAGAGAGCAGGGCATGGAACAATAAGCTTCTGCAGTACGAAATAGATTATAACAAAAGGCTGGTTTGGGAAAGCTTTGGCAGCGGAAATAACAGAACTCATGTACACAGATTTCTTCCAAATGCCCAGCTAGCCAGTGCTGCTGGTAACACTGTGCACATCACAGAATGAATCATAGAATGGTTTAGGTTGGAAGTGACCTCGAGGATCATCTGGTTCCAACCCCTTGCCATAGGCAGGGACACTTCTCACTAGAACAGGTCACTCAAGGCCTCATCCAACCTAGCCTTGAACACCTCCAGGGAGGGAGCATCCACAACCTCCCTGGGTGACTCGTTCCAGCGTTTCACCACCCTCACTGTAAAGAACTTCTTCCTAAAGAAGTGAAGAATCCTCTGTACTGTGTTAGTGGTTAATCCACAGATGATTAAGATCCACCCTGCACATGTGTGCTTGAAGGGCAATCCAGCAGACAGACTGGGGGAATGATTCTTAATGACAGCACACTCGGTTGCATGTTTGCACTCACAGTTCTCTTCATAAGCAGGAGCACCAGAGATACAAACGCGTTGCTTCTGAGATGAGAAAAGGAGTCTTTAAGTGTGCAATTGCATCTCAGCTGTGATGTGAAACACACTGGTGCATCTTTCTTTTAGGAGGTAGCAATTCAGGTACAGTTTTGGTCTTCTTTAGGAAGGCTCTGAATACACTGGACCATCAGACCAAGGTTGTGGCCCATGGAAGTCTTCTGCAGACTTCAGTGAGGTTTGGATGAGGCTCTGCAGCTGGGTAAGAAATAAATATCCATAACTGAGAGCTTTACATCTATCAATATAGAAAAGGATGAAATATAGAAATTATCCCAGGAAATATATTTCTATGTTTATATAGAAATGCCCAGGTTTCCCTGTATGCCATGCTTCAGCCTGTTTAATACTTCTTTGAGGTTACATAATATAAATCGCAGGTTATTCAGAGTGACACAGCATGCGCTGACTGACACTTTTTCCAACTCAAGACTTGGAAGCCCAGCACACAGGGAATGCTGCCAAACAAAGGCATAACCTGGATGACTGCAGGGTCAGAAGGAAATCCTTCTCCTGCTCCCAGAGATTCAACTGTGTTGCCCAAGAGCATTTCCATCTGAAGCAAAAAGAGCTGGCCAGGGGCAAAACAAAGGACTTGGTAAGCAAATGGTATCATTTGGTGTGGCAAATCCTCCAAAATCCACTGACAATTTAGGAACATAATCCCCACACTTATTAGTGACATGCTTCAGTCTCCCATACAAATTGGAGACTACAAACTTATATACAGTGATTTTTCCTAAAATAGGGTGCATTTGTCAGACTGCCTAGTAGGAATGTCTTTGCCCCAGAACACAGCAAGGATTAAGGTGTGAAATTCCTATTAGGGCAAGGGGATTAGGCAGTTGCATTTACATAAGGATTTGACACACAAGATCAGTTCATTGGGGCTGATGCACAGCCTCCATGAGGGGTTAATAAGCTGATGTTTCAGAAGAAAGGGAAGCTCCTCCTTCACAAATGCACTTACATCTTTTTGCATGATGCTGCTTGGAGAGGCCAATTCTTCCTTGATCCCTTCAGGGATCACCCTAAACCCTAAAGCATGAGCTATGGGATTTCCCTGATTATTGCCTTGGCACGTTTACGTCTGGAGTAGTAAATCAGAAACTAATTGATGAGAAAAGCGCTTAGATTTGGAATCAACAAAATCTATGTAACTATCATGCACATAAAAATGCCTGACAAGCACCAGTTCAGGAATGAAAATGTCATAATTACATGGATTAGAGTGACAAAATATTTTCAGACCAAAAGAGACACTAGCTTGAGCACATGTATTTTGGCAAAGAAATATCACCTGGGCTGCTGTGTCTTCGCTGAAAAGTTTCATGTTACAAGACCCTGTGCAGGCACGTAGGGATGAAAGAGAGACCCAAACTCCAGAACATCTCCTCTAACACCTGCTATTACAGCTCATGAATGTGAAGCACTAAAATTTAGAGTCCACAGTTTCACTCTTAGATCAGAAGATGACACCAACTTAGTCCATTCCCTCAGCAGCTCTGCATGCTAGATTTAGCACTGTGTTAGTCAGGTACATTTCCACTTCAGTTCATGTTCTTCAGCCTCCCTTGACTTTAGCCCTAGGAACAGAGTGGCCCAAACTCGCAAAAGGTAGTTTTATTCCTTGGTACCCTGGGGCTTTTGATGAGGGCAGAAAATGCACAAACACAATAACACTTTCTGGACTTAGCAGAATATCTTGCAGTATATAAATATCGGTTTATCCACATTGGTGTGCATTTCATCAGTGTTAAGAGTTTACTTGCTTGGTTACTGCTTAGTCCCTTGCAAATTAAACCATCCAAAAGCACAGAAGTAACAATGGACTGGAATCAATATGGTATGATTTATGCCTGAAATAAGAAAAAAGTCCTGCAAAAGCAGAGCTTACAGCTGCAGCAGTTTAGGAATGTAGTCACTGAACACTTATATTTAATAGGGACCAGGTTCAGGCACAGCCAGTTTCCTTGCTTTTTCCCAGTGCTTAACACTGTCCCTCAAACCCTGTGGAGCACCTCCACACACACTGCCTTGCAGGGAGCTATTCACATGCTTAAATGCTTTGGTGCCTCTAAGCTAGCATGCTCAGCACTTGGCAGCAATGACATCAAGCAAGGACTGAGCGGGCACTGGCTTCAGAAGTCCAGATACTCCAAAAGCACAAGCCCAGGAACACTGATGTTCTCTGTCACTTTTTTTCTCTATACCTTCTGGTGTGTAGGTGCAGCAAGTCCTAAGCAGAAATCAGCTGAAGTACCAAAAAAGCTGAGATTATATAGTCTATAGAAGAGCAGAATTGAGAAATCAGGAGTTCGTGAAACTGAGGCATGTGCCCAAATCATTAAATCACAACTTCTGGAAATTGCTCACTTTTATCTCACACAAAATCCAAGCACATTCACAGCTATTTCACAGACATGACCTGCACTGCATATGAGTATTAGAAGAAATGAAGAGGTGAGCGTCCACACGATTGATCGTAAGGAACATCAGTTCATAAATCCAAGCCACAGCCTCATATGTTGCTTTTATATGGGACCTGGTAAAAGCCTGGGTGAACCAGAAGTGCAAATTGCATCTTTCAATTGTATTCCTGCATTTCTGAAATAACAGGGCACTGCTGGCACATGCTGGCACTCCCCTGACAAGGGAAGGAAAAGGTGGATGTTAAAGAAGCTGTAAATAGTATCTGCTTGTGCCCATTTTTCTATTCTGTTGACTGATTCAGCTCCCTGCAATTAAAGGGAACAAGAGAAAGACAAATAAAATTATCCCAGCTGTTTGTGGCCTACAGACCTGGCCTCCCAGCTGAGAGCTCTTTGTGCTGCTGAGAGCGTCACCAAGCAACCAGTCCTTGCAGCTGCCAGACTACAAAAAAAAGAAGTGAAAGCTTGACTTACGGAGAGGAAGCACATGTGAATGTTGGGACTGAATCGATCTCTGCTTTGTATCCTGCCTATATATGGCACCAGATACAAGAGGAGATCACCCTCAATGGATCTCACCCGCTGAGGAGGCAGGACCTGGGCACTTATTTTGTTTTAGAGGCCAGACCCTTGGAGAGCTAAACCAAGGTATCTGGAGGCAATTGAAAGAAGAGGGATTGGGTCTGTTATGCTACTATCAAAACTTATGATTCTTCATTAATCTTCACTGGTGGTCCAGTAAGCAACAGAAGGTGGCCCCCAGTACAGCTGCCAGAATAACTGTATCGTCTCAGTTGTAAGTTAAATCCGCATATACATCAAGTGGAGGTGAAAAAAGATTGTCTGATAATTGAAACAATATGGCAAGGAGAGCAAAGCAAACAGGCAAATCCCATGGACTCAAGCAGAGAATGAGTAAAATAGGAGGGGAAAAAGTAGAGAGATAAATGAACATTCAAACTGTGCTCTCTGTTTTACTGATCAGTATAGCAACGTTAGCTGTCAGAAAATGAAACAGTAAAAACTCTTCCATGGAATCTCAAGAGCTCTTTGAAATCAGAAGGGATAGGAAACTCTGACCTATATCATCCCTTCAAGTATCAGCAGTATGCCTTACAAATGATTCATCTCTTCTGTTTTAGAAGCAACCAAACAATCCCCTTGCCCAACACTACAAAATTGTGTGAAAAACTTGTCCAACTTGTGCAGCCTCCCTATGAGTTTAAATGTGTAAAAGCATGCCTGTCTGATAACACCAAATTAATTGCTTTAATTTAGCTCATACACTGCAGCCGAAGGTAGGACTGATGCCAGCAATCCCCAGACCCTCTCATGCTGCTTGAATACCTGAAGCCCACTGAAGCCTCTCATTTGTGACTAGGATATTTCCTGTAGCAACTACCTTCTGCTTTTGAGAGCGTCTTTCGTAAGCTACGCTTAGAAGAAAACCAAACCAAAACCACAAACTGTTGTTTTTCACCAGTACTAGATACTGTAAGATCTGTAAATTAGTGCTCAGTCTATCCATTTCTGGCCCAAATTTATTTTTCCTTGTTTACTGTGCATTTTATACTGGATCCAACAATTCACACATGCGACTGGAAACAGCCCAAACTATCAATGTGAGGATCAGGTAGCATTTTTACCAGCACCTATTTTCTGGAAGAAAAAGAATTCTGCAGAAACAGTGTAAACCAGGGAAGTTCTGCACTCTTTGGCACCAAATCACTACCTGCTGCCAAGAGCAGTGCAAAAACTTTAAGCAGAAGCTCATGATATGGATAGAAATCCAAGGAAAAGCAGACATTTCAAAAGCTGTTCTCCATCTTAAAACTGCAAGAAATGCCAACACTGTAAAGATCTCTGCAGCTTTATGGGGCTAAAAATAACATTCGCCATCAACTCTATCAAGACTCTTATACAAAATTCAGCCAGCCTTACGGCTTTCATTTTGATTGTGAAACATACATATAATTTTGCAACCCTCTGTGACTGAGGTTGTCTAAAATGAAGGAAATCCCCAGTACTGTTGACTCTCAAAGTATTAAAATTCACTAGAAGCAAAAAGATGCCTCAATTTTCAGCTGGTATTAAGAGATGTAAGTTCTTCTTTCTAATCCATTATGAAGGGTTTTCAAGTAGGCAAGAATAACATTCTTAGCTCCTAATGTTGGCTATGTAACTCAACTCTTTGATATACTTCATTTACATGTAATCCTGCAGCCTGCCAGCAGTTGATAAGGTTCCTGATATGTGCACATTTGAGAGAGGGAGGTTCAGTCCTCTTACTGCCTTTCTGGGGAACTGAGCTCCATGATAGAAAACTACTCAGGTTTAAGGTTTCAAAAAGATTTTTGCTTCTCTTCCCAGCATTTGTTCCCAAATAATGTATCTGCCAGGTATAAAATGCTTGACAAAGTTGAAGTGGCTGTATGCATTTTAACTTGTTTCCATTATTAAAATACTTTGCAAGTTGTTTTACATACTAAATAGCATGGAAGAAGGAGGAAAAGCGGGACTTTTACAAGCAGTGTGTTTTGTGATGCTAATGTAAAAGGTAGGACCACTCCATACAGTTTTGACAAACCCATTTCAAATGTTCCACCATGTTGATGGTGGTATGATGACATATGCCAACCATCTATAGAAAGTTAAGGTATTCCCCAACTGGAGAGCTACAGCTTCTTTCACCACCTTTGCATAACTAGATACTTTGGGCCTCTGAATAGAGTTAAGTTACTGAGGGCGAGGTCACCTCAGTACCCCAACCACAGGTAAAATCTCAGTTTTATACTTGCAGGCACAAAACCGTACCAAGAATTAGCAGCTTTAGAGAGGCACGTTAAAGAGCCTGGTTATCTAGCACTGAACTCTCCATAATATACACACTGACCATTTGTAACCTACTCATAATGTAGATCTAACATACTTCATTAATAAAAGAGTTGCCAAGCACCTGCATGAGCTACCACAGGTCTTCCAGCTGCTTCAAAAGAAGATGGGACAGTTGCAGAGGGCTATAATGCAGCACAGTCACTGAGAAGCTTCTAATTTACTTCCCTGGTTTGAGACATACTTGAGAATGTGGAGAGGTGAAGTGGAAGAGTAAATGGAACACAGCAATATTTTAAAAGGCTGTTCCTTTCTGCCCAAATTTTGAATGCGCGTCATATGCTTTAACACGTTGTTTCAATTTTGTGATATTCCTTATTAGCCTGCCTCAAGACCAGTTCTCTCTGCAGGATAGTTATTTTTAATTTAAAAGATTAAGAGTAATTTCTATCAGTATGTGCTGCTTTGCACTTAAGATCATTCATTATACTGCCTCTTCATCTCAGTAGGTCTCTCATTTGTTTCTTGACTTTATTACAATTATTCTTTCATCATCTTCGAGGATTTCATATCCAGATCACTAAAGGTGACACAATAAATACATAGTTCTATTTTGATACTTACTTTTAAACTTTGATAAAAATTATTTCTATCCTGGTTTTCTGTCTGTGATATTTTCCTTCCTTATCACTACTTCAGGTTCCTTAATGGTTCTTGAAGGAGCCTTTCCTCGTGATTTTTTGAAATCCAAATAGCCACTCCCTTATGCATGATGTTATTTGTTCTATTATTCTGTACTAATATATCATCAACTTTTTCTTGCAGAAATTCTGTTTATTCATACCCTGTTATGCCATGTTGTGCATTGCACAATTTTAACATCCATTTCAGTTGATTTATCTAGCACAGAAGCTGTGCTTCCTACTGTATTTTCATCACCAAATGGAGAGAACAGTACATCCATCAGTCATCATTCCCGTCCTCTCTCATTCTCTTCTACCAATGTTATGGGCATGAGGGAGTGAGGACAGGCACAGGAGTCACAAGCACAGGGGTACAGCGTTAGCTTGAAGAAATGCTTCTTTCATGGAAGCATGTATGTACCACAAAATGCTTTTCTAACCCAGTTATTATTTCTTGTTCAGAGAACCCAGTGAAAGACAGATCTGTAGCCAGAGGCTGTTTTCTCAGTAGCAGTTAGCATAGCTAGGTGTTTCATGTGGTGGCTTGAACTGATCCTTCACAACTAGGGAGTGATGTCCACAGTGAGGCAGTAGCAGAACCAGAGATGTGGGTCCTGGCAGCCGCAGGGGACTGACTGCCAGATAAGCAGCACAGAGCAGATGGTGAGGGCAGGGGAGTGAGGAAGGAGCCCAGAGCCCTGCTCTCGCTGGCTGCATAATTACTCCTGTGGAGCAAATAAAGCTCCTTGTGTTCATTGTCCTCTACATAACAGCTCAGACCTGGAGGACTGACCTCTCACGCCAATTCTGACTGAAGCGAAATCCTCAGGATAAATCCTTCTAATGAGTAGTGCATATTATCTCATCTTCCCCACATCTGCTTTTTGCCCATATTGTTCATAACTAAGTTCCCCATCCAGGGGGAAAAAAAAAAAAAAAAAAAAAAGAGAGAGAAAAAAGTAAACAGCAGTACACCAAATCCCCACTCTATCTGAAATATCCTTGGTCTGAAGTAGCTTTCAAGATTAACTATGAGAAAACATCATAGGCCAAAGCACAACAATTTCCTATTTATTTTAGATTACATGGCTAATTTAAAAATGGTTAATGACATAACATTTGCACTTATCTTAAAGAATAGTTGAAAAGTAAGCAAACATTTTCCAAGTTAAAGACTCCAATAGAACACCTTTAGGTTATGAGAGTAAAAGAAAAAAAAAAAAAAGTAACATGAAGATATCACTGCTGGAGCACCACAGTCCCTGGGATCCTTCAACTAAGAGGACAGACAACTGAGCTGCAGAGTTGTGCTCTGTAGTACTTAGTAAAATGTATTTATAGACAGATCCATGTGCATGTGCTTGCTGCTACCCAGAGAAACAGAGCTACGTCCATTAACTGAGGAAGGAGTGGCTGTATGTTCACAGGGGAGAGGGTGTGTCTCATGGCTTGGAGCAGTGAACGTTCTGGTTATTAGCCTCCCTTGTTTTTCCCTGTTTAGCCTGAATCCAGAGCTAAACACATCTCCAGGAGCAGGCCTTCAGTCCCAGCTCTGTATGCTAATCAGTTTGCTGCAGCCTGAGAAGCCCTGACATAAGCTGGAATGGTCCTCGGCTTTCACAGCTTGTCTCCACACTTCCCACATGTGCAGCCCTACTTTGGCCAGTTCTGAAAATCTGGATGGACTTAGCCCAACTTTGTTTCTCTTTGACTCCTTTAGACATGCTTTTTTATTACACATGTTTCTGTTCCAATATCCTTGTCACCCCTGGCAGAACCGAGGGTGGATGGAAGCTGTTATCCTCTCCACGTGAGCAAAACTATGGCTCCTCTCCTTACTGTCCCACACTCAGACCCCTGAACAACGCTGGCAGCACATTCAAAAGACAGGATAAGGAGGCTTTTGACAATCTGTCACACTCAGTCTGAGCCTTTTGCAATACAGATTCACTTCCTTATGCATTAAGGCTCCACCAAGATGCACACACTACATATAAAAAAGAATAACCTCTGGTTTGCTTCTGTGTGCACAGTTTCAAGGACAAGGAAGGAGGATGGATAACAGCTCTATCACACTACTTCTCACTTCTTATTAGGCTGTGTGCCTTTACCCACATTTAAGTGCAGGTTCTTCCAAAAGAAAACAGATTTTTAAGAGATCTAAGGAAGAAATCTTTTAAAAGGAGGGTGGCAAAATACTGACCAGGGTTGCCCAGAAAGGTGGTAGATGCCCAATGCCTGGAACCATTTCAGGTCAAGTTGGACAGGGCTCCGTGCAACCTGATCTATCTTCATATGTCCCTGGTCAATGCAGGGAGGTTGGACTAGATGGTCACTTCCAACCAAAACCATTCCACAATTCTATGAAAAGTGTAAATATGAGTTGTGTCATCAGTCACCCCCTACAGATTGACAACAATGTTTTGATCAAAGGCCAGTTAGATCCAAGAAGGGAAGAAGTATTTTCAGGCAAATGAGGCAGAATTTACAAGATGTGGAAATGGCACCAACTACCCCCAGAATCTCAGGGTGTCTTGCACTGTGTGAGCTCAGGGGAGTATTCACACACTCTGAGCTACTGCAGGTAGGGAGAAGTGAGCAAATATACTGTACGTGATGTCACTCACTGCCTAAGACTAAGGACTCAAGCATATGAGAATGAGTAAGACATGTCCCCAGTACAAACAGGGAAAATGCACATATTTCTTTTGATCATGTAGAATAATCAAATAAGATATTTGCTAGAGTCTACACAATGAGGTGGATGCTTCTCAGAATTCATTCAGTGAAACCTGTTTCCTGTCAGAGCAGGAGAGACTCCTACTCACATTGGTGGTATTTCTACTTCAGCACCAAAAAGGAAGTAGAAACCTAGTTTTATGTGATGATACAAACCAGCAGTGGGAAAAAAGTTCAGGGCTTTCTTGAATATGCTTCTGATATTTGGCCTAATTTCCCTTGCTCATTTTCAGCCCATTTATTCCTAGATAGACCCTCTGGCTCTGCAGTGAATAATCCTCTTCTCTCCTGGGATTCAGAGCAAAAAAAGGAACATGTCACTCTCTATGATAGGAAGAACTGCCAAAATAAAGATGCTAGTGAGGACTGAATTTTTAGCATACGTCTCTTTTGGGGTGTGAATAGCACCAGGATTCAGTAATAGGGGCCGTGTACTTTTAGGTCAGCAGGTCAGATCTGACTGCATCTTTCAATAATTCTGACAAGCTGCCATCTGTGACACAAGTAGCAGGTGTTCATGTGCATCTTGGTAAGTACATGTCTACTAGCAGGGCTTGCGTTTCCAGAAAATCAACCATTTTCAGCAAGCAGCAGTGCAACTCTGGAACTGCTGCTGAGCTTGGAGCCTCACTGCCTGAAGAGGACAATAGAGTCACTGCAGCTTTAGCCCATACTTACATAAAATGCCAACAAATAAACAGCATCATGCCTTGCTGGACAGCTGGGAGCAGGACACCTCCAGAACCTGAGACTGAAGCAAAGCAATAGCAAAATATCCACAGAAATTTGGAAGGTGGTGGTCTCCCCTGCTGTCCCCTCTTGCTCCACATGTGCCTTAGGGAATTGGTTGGAGACTGCACTAATGGCAACCAGGTCAGTCTCAGTGCTCACAGAAGAAAAGATCTGACCAAGACTTCATCTACTGGGATTGGACTGCTTCCACTTTAAAAAGCAGAGGAACTGAGATTCCAGACAGGCACTTCTCACCCAAACTCTGTGACCCACAGACCTAAGTAAACATAAATTAATAAGCATAAACTTTCTGAGTAACATCTTGTAAGGTCTTCTGAATTTTTTATTCTAAGTACTTAGATACACATTCCTGGAAGCTTGGCTTGTTCATTCTAGCGAATGATGAAATCCTTAAGGGATACCTGAGGACTAATTGGTTTTGTCTGTGTTAGTGTCTAGTCATATCATGAATCAGGCAATGCTGAATCCCCAGCACAGACTAAGAGCTCCCTAAAGATAGAGAACTAGGTTGTGTTGTCTGGCACTGTAAGTGACTTGAGTTCAGAAGTTCTTCAGCCCATACATTATTACTAACCTTCCTTGCATGACACATGGTTGTTAAGAATAATCTCATGCAAACACTCAAAGTCAGAGTAATCTGCAAAAGCAATGAGGAGTGAGCCTCAGAGTTCATCCTCACTCTGACTAATCATAAGATTATTTGGGTTGGAAAAAGACCTCTACAATTGAGTCCAACTATTGAATCTACCATATCTGGTTCTAAACCAGGATCTTTTAAACACCTCAAAGGATGGAAATTCAACCACCTTCCTGGGGAGCCTGCTCCAGTGTTTGAGAACCCTTTCAGTGAAGAAGTTTCTTATAATATCCAGCCTAAACCACCTCCAGCACAACTTGAAGCCATTGCCTCCCTTGTCCCATCACTTGATACTAAGGACAAGAGACCAACATCCACTTCGCTCTGACCTCCTTTCAGGAAGTCGTTGAGAGCAAGGCCTCCTGTAAGTCTCCATTTCTCCAGCCTAAACAACTCCAGTTCCCTCAGTTGCTCCTCATAACACCTGTTCTCCAGATCTACCTTGGTATATTTGAGAGATGTACCCTACCAAGGGCAAATATCCTGTCTGCAAAATTCCTCTGCAAGGGTTTGCAATCCAGATCTGTCTGCTTGGTATCAAAATGGGAGATTTATGCAAGGTCTGCCAAATCTCGGCAGTTAACAAGAAGCACTGAGAAGAAAAGACTAAGAAGAAGATGCAAAACAGATACAGTTTTGTTGTTATAGCTTTACGCAACAGGAAGGGAAATGGGCCTCACCTCTCCTCTGTTAGCTCTGGCTCATGCAGAGCCTTTTGCAGGAGGCAGGATACAAAATGCACTTACACCCAGCTCCTGCTGTTCCCCCTCATTTGCTCTGGGGATAGATCCCAGCTTTACATGACTACACGAAGCAAACTGATTTGTTCTGGGGTTACCTCAGTGCAGTTTTCCAGTATCCAAAAGGGCAAATCAATTATGAAGTCTCAGAAGGATGAGAAGTTTCTGACATCCCCCCTTTTGACATATGTTAAAACGCAACTCAATTTGCTTGCTTTGTAACCTTGAACCTCATGCCTCAGGGTGTAAGTTAACTACCTTCAGGGCTCTAGAGGGAATATTTTCCCTCTGATCTTTCAGCAATGCAGATGTTACTAGGTACACCATGGAGGTATTCTCCTTCTTCCTGAGCATCAATTACAGCTTGCAGCTGTTAGAGCTATTTATATGATTTAGTACAAACCTTGTTCTATGTCATACCAATATGATTTAATTAGTAAAATAGAGCATCTGCAAAGTTTGATTGGTTTCTCCAGTGCAACTTGTATGGATGCATCTAAGGTAGTACTTTTACTAGTAGTGCCATACTAGGACCTGATTTATCAACTATTTGGTTGGCTTTGATGCTGAAGTCCCAACCTTTAAACTGTCATGAGCTTACTCATCCAGCTTCTTTGTGGCTGCTGCCTTTGCTCAGTGCAAGTCATCTAAAATGGTAACTTCTTTTCTGGACAGAAGGGGTGGGCTGGCCTCCTAGGCATCTGCATCAGCTTTGCAAGCAGAAGGATGAACTTCACGCATCACCTGCCACATGAAATCCTTATCAAAGCAAAGATTGCTGGAGGGGACCATTTTATTAAGACTAGAAATTCTTTTGGGAGCACAAATGTCCTGGTGTATGAAAAATGTATGTAATTTCATCTGATGAGACAGCTAACACTCAATTGGAATGGGAGCACTTTGTCTGGGCTAGGTATAAGCCAGTGAATAGCACATGTGTGACTTCTCCCCATGATGGATAATTTCAAAGTCCAGAACAGATCATTGCAAGTTATTATAACTTAAATGACATTTATTTCCCTGCCTGTTGACCAGAACTGAATTGCACAAGCTTTCCATCAGGAACAGCCCCCTGTTCTGCTCATTTGGTGATGTGTAATTGATGGGTCACAGAATGGGGTATTTAGTTAAGACACAGCAATACATCAGCTAGAGAAGCAGCAGAAGGAATTTCATCCCACAGACAGTACCTATGCTCAAACACAACTGAACGTGCCTGATGAATTTCTGGTTGCTCCAGTGTATCACTCAGCCAAACAACAGTAAAAACCACTCCAACACCCTCAGATTCTTGGTGCTATGTCTCTTGCTGAACAACTCATAGACTTTCAAATATAAGGTAGTGCAGGAAAAGAGAAGTTCAGCATCTACAGAAGACATCAGCTTTTACGGGTCAGTTCTTAAAAGCAGGAATGAATGCAGACTGACATCACCTGCAGAGCAGGGTGCTGAAAGCAGATGACAGGCACTGGGCTGTCAGTGGTGGAACAGTCTCCTCCTTTCCTGAAAAACACCTACTTACTGCACACCATGGTGTGAAAGAAGTTCAAGCACGAACAGGGCATTAAATCTCTATAACACTAGCAAAGTCTAATTTAGACTATTGCATCCGAAATATCTGAATGCAACTTCATCCACAGTCTCAGACTTTTGTTTTCCAATTTTGTTTATTAATGGCATGAGACAGAAATTGCCATCATGTGCGTATAAAGTAGCCAGTGCTCCCAGGAATGCAGGCTTATTTGAGACACTAGATATAACTAGGAGTTAAAAAGAAAAAAAAAAAAAAAAGAAAAAAGAGAGAGAAAGAATCTATCAACACAACTGTTTTTCAACATGATTATAGAATTACACAGAATTCCAGCATGGTGGGGGTTGGAAGGGACCTCTGAAGATCATGAAGTCCAACAACCCTGCTAAAGCACCCAAGCAGGTTGCCCAGGGTCACGATGTCCAAGTGGATCTGGAATCTCTCCAGAAAAGGAGACTCCACCACCTCTCTGGGCAGTCTGTTCCAGGGCTCCAGCACCCTCACAGCAAGTAAGTTTTTCCTCATATTCAGATGGAACCTCCTGGGTTCCAGTTTGCACCTGTTGCCCCCTGTTCTGTCACTGGGCACCAGTGAGAAGATTCTCTTGCCCTCTGCTCTTTAGATATTGATAAGCATTGATCAATATGATCCACAGATCAGAAAAAATTCAATCCTGCATGTGTATGTATTAATGATATATATTACACATCTCAACACAACAGCAACTGTAGTCACAGAGTCAAGTACTGAATTTGATCCGCTGCAGTATTTAATGTACAGAATTCCCTAACATATATCACTTCCTTTATGGCCAGGGAAGTTCAGAAGTTAAATGTCTGTTGTGATTCTCTGTCATGACTCATTTTGGTCAACAGTTTGAAATCCCTTTTGAGTTCTAGTGTGTCCGTCAAGAGGTGACGATATGCTCCAAGGAGGGAAGGAGTTTGAGTACAGACAGACAAGGCACAAGGCATTAGAAATATGTGCAAGATCAAGTTTAAATTACTTTTAGTTTATGAAATGTTATAGTTAAACATAGTTTTATGAAATGTGATAGCTTTTCATGTTACTGAGGCGTTAATATAGGACTTTCTAAAAGGGTCGTGTTTCTGCAGGTAACCCAAGGGACAAAAAGAAGCAAAATTTTTTTAAATCCTCCCCTTCACCTAGCTGTTATTTCAAGTGTAACATTTAAACACAGCCCATCCAGCTCTCAAATTAACTGCTTTCTCATTCCAAATGCAGCAGCTCTGCAGCGCATAGAAATGTAATTATTTACACACCACTCCATCATTGCCCCTACTGTCTGTGCTTCTAAAGCATCTTGATTACTCTACTGATGAGCACCATGGAAATGCCTATAAATAAAATAATCATCTCTCCTCATTAAGTTACAGCTCATGGACTGAGAAAGGATGATTTCCCTTTGTACATTCCCTTTGTAAATTTTATCATCTCACAACAGAGGGAGTAACTTGCCTCTGCTGACACTCAAAGAGACAGACTGTCAGGATGCTTGTCAGTATTTCAGCTTTGAGTAGCTTGCAGTTTTGCATGAATATTTTCTCCTGAAAATAAAGTGCTGTTTGTCAGAATTAGGCATGCAAGAATCTCTTTCTAATGTCAGAATCAGACATCCAAACCCCTCTAATATTGTGTCAAAGGTCAGATTTTTACAGAGCAATGTGTCATGGAAACCCTAACAGCAAACAATGCACCCACAACAGAAGCTTCTAGTTCTAGTTTCAACACTAAAAACACACAAATGTGGAAAACATTAAATAAAAATACATTAAAAAATACCAAACACTGAAGGAAGTCTTCCAATAACAAGTTGTCAGTTATGGGCTGATTGGTTTTGCTCTCCAGTCAAACGTGGAGGGGGAAAACACCATTTACTCTTGTACCTAACTAAAAGGTGGAGGCAATTTGATGGAAATTCATGGGGCAGCCCTATTTCTGCATGCCATCCAAAGCAACATCTCACTTCCAAAATCTTGGTTGTTCTCAAACAACTGTGGTAGTAGTGACAGGACAAGGGGTAATGGCCACAAACTGAAAGAAGCTGTGTTTATATTAGCCATTAGGAAGAAATGTATCCCATTAGGGTGCTGAGGCACTGGAACAGACTGCCCAGAGGAGCTGTGAAGGCTTCAACTCTGGAAGTGTTCAAGGCCAGGTTGGATGGGGCCTTTAGGTTTAGTAGGAGGTGTCCCTGCCCATGGCAAGAGATTGGAACTAGGTATCTTTAAGGTCCCTTACAACTCAAATCACTATAAATTTACAGGTTCAGATTAAGATCCTCATTCACTGCAGAGAGAAGCAAGTCTCTGTCAGCACGAGCATGCAGCTGCTTTCTGGTCAGATCCATCTATTAAACCCTTTGTAAAGTTGCTGTGATTCAGAACCATGTGGTCTTGGCCCTTGTGTGATTTTCTCAGTAAGGAGAGATTATCTGGCGCTCTTTCCTCTTCCTCCAGCTACTTTCAAGGTTTCCAACACATCACTCCCTGTATCACTGCTTATTTATAGCATGATACTGTACCTATGGACAGTCTAGATGGAAAGTCACTCATTCATCTATAAAGTACACATCTTACAAAAAAAAAAAAAAAAAAAAAAAGTGCTGAGGTGAGACAAGTAGGAAGAAAAGCTTTGACAGGCAGGTGAGATTTCTGTATATCTGAAGCCAGCAGCAGCCACCAACTGATGTGCAGGGTACAGAGGTTGGGACAAAGCAAGAATATCAGGCAGGTTAGAGTGATGTGCTACTTCTGGCTCCATGACACTGCACCTGCACTGTGCAGGATGCAATATGAGCCTATACTTGGGATTGGAAAGATGAACGTTTTGACACATAAAACATACATGTTAGTTGGACATGTTGCCTAGGGTTGAAATGGGATTTCAAGAGCCAGTATTTTAACAATTTTCTCCAGAGACAGGAATTTAAAGCAATAGCATCAGTCCCTAGAATAGCCAGTGTCCAACCCCCACACAAGAGCTTTGCTGCCTCATTCCATAATCTGAAGCAAGAAAAACAGAAACAAAAATAAGATCATCACTTAAATCAGGCTCAGAATTGTCCCTGAATCCATCTCTTTCCAGTCCCCAAATTATCCCCAATGTTCCTTTAAGGGCTTTCATAGACACAGCAATATGAAATGGCTTATTGCTGTGTAGCTGCTAACAAGAGACAGATGTTCCCTTCAGTTCCAGGAAAATGTAGACATGAAACACATTATGATGACCCACTAAATATTTTAGACCCAAATCCCTTTCTGTATGCTATCTCTTCATGCATTCAGTCAAAACCCCACAACACAGTTCCATGCTTTTCCTGCTAATTATGAAGTAAGCCAGAAGAGCACACTTGGATCAGTTAGTTCATCTTCACAAGCCTTCATTTTAGAATGAAGGAAGTCGAGCGACACATTTTCAGCAAATCCAAAGCCAGAGAGTTCTTGCAATTATTTCAGAGTCAGATCAACTGGTGGCTGCCAGCCGAACTCCCCATGTTACTTATCTAGCTAGTCTGAAAGACACGCGCTGCACGCTGGCGTGCAGGACGGCACATCTGTCTCACTCAGATGGTTGGCTGCATTCTTTACTTGATATTAATATCAGCAAAAAATTCTGTAACTTAACCACTGGCATGAGAAGCCTGACTTCTAAAAGAACAGATGGCAGTGATCATCCCGGGTTAATTTTAGGCTTCAAAAATCATTCTGAGTCAGCAAAGCCTCAAGATAAGAGAAAGGAGAAGATGTAACATCTGCAAAATCTCTTACCTGTTTCCCATCCAGGGTGTACAGCTTTTTGACCACTCCTGTCTCCAGTTTAATCGCTTCGGTGATGTCAGTGAGAACTTGCTCGAAGGAATGGGCAGTCTTCTTGTTCAGGAGCACACGGACTGCCTTCCGGGGCTTCACCCCACTGCGGATGATGGTTACCAGCTTGGGACGCACAAAATCTTTGTTTTCCTTTGCCTGGGCACTGTTGCTACTGGCCAGAGACTGAGGTGCTTTCTGGTTGGCAGATGTCTTCACGTTGACAGACCAGTTGGGATTGACGTTCTTGGTGTATTCCACTTTCTTGAAGAAGTTGTCAGATGAGCAGACGTAACTCTCCCCTTTAGAAAGAAATGAACACCAGCCTGACTCTACAGTTATGACTGTAAGACTGCTAAACCCCCCACACTACACATTTCTCCCCGTTAATCATGTTGATCATTAATAATTGTTTTCCTGAGCACTTCCCTGACAGCTTGTGTATTAATTTTATGTGACTATTTCCCCAAAGTACATAAATCAGCCATAGCTTGCATCAGCAAATCCACACTACTACTCAATCCATGTGAACCAGAGGTTAAAATGTTGAGAGCTAATAAAAGATATTTAGGTACCTGAAGATGTAAATAAGTTCTCTAAAAGTTCCTAAACACCAAATTAATTTTATCACCTAAATTATTTTGCACATTTGACTGCTTCCTCCCCACCTTTACAGTCCCAGCTACTACTTCAATCTCTTATCTCCTGCCAAGAAGATAAAGTTATTCACAAAGTATCTTTCGTGCCATGCCTGAAAAAGAATGAAAGTCTAATACTTGAACACTCTCTGTCAAAAGCAGCTTTGATAAATTTAGCAGGCATAACAAACATGCTTCATTATTGTGTCAGTGGTTTATTAGAGGACACATCTAATGGCAGCTGAGATAAAACATTATATCAAATACCACTGTTTTGTTTTATATGGCTGGTACTAACCAAAAATATATTCAGTCCTGATTTGGACATGGTAGAAAAGGGTTACACAGTCTTGTTAGCAAGTCATAATAAGGTCCTTCCCCATCCCATCCAAAATTGGTTTCAAGCTTCGCCTGCAACTTAGGAGACCCTCTCTAAGGCTTTAGAACCACGTTAAAGAATTTGCAGGATCTTCTTTTGTGGCTGCAAATCTGATGGATGCTATAAGAGTTACTACTAGAATAAGACTGTAAACCAGTATCCCTAAGGGAATGTAGCTGTCTAGTCTGAAATGACGCAGGCTGCTGAGCACTGAGGACACAGGAAAAAAGTCAGGCACTACTAGAGGAAGAAACTTTTGTCTCGCTGTTAGATAAAATTTTAATAGGAACTGAAGGCATGACATGGGTACCTGTAAGATCTTACTGAGTTTCTTTCAGTGTTTGATTAGGCTGGTATTACAGAATGAAGGTCTTCAAATATGATAGGTTTGAAATCAAAATAGATTTAATTCTTTTCAAGAACAAAAGTCCTTATTCATATAAACAGACTGTCTGCATTTCCTCATCTGGCTTCTGCTGCAAATTTCAGGGCCTGGACATGTTTGAGAAGTCCACTAAACATCTGAATCTTGCTTTTTACTATTGGATCTCTAAGGCAGGATTTGACATCTGATTGGCAAAGGTGTAAATGTGGATTTCCAAACAGCCCGCTGATTTCCACATGTAACACATCCAGTATCACGTCCACAGTCTTCCTTCTGGTGATTAAACTGCATTTGTGATGCAGGCACTGACACAATGCCTTCATAGAACACATTGTGAGACCACAAACAGGTACACGATAAACAGGATTTTAATAGACTTAAACAATGGTCTATGTAGTATTTGTGCTCATACTACTGCTTAATCTTTGATATCACAAGCAGATAAAGAAAAGATTCAGGATAACATTTTGTTTTTAACCCCAACTTTGTATCCAGCTTGCCATAAACTGATGTGTACTGATGCTGCTTACATCAACTGCAGTTTCTCCCCATCCTCCCCATTGCATAAAACAATGGAAATAATTTTCAGCAGGAAGCAGATGGAACAGAAATACAGAAAGCACAAAAAAGCTAACAAGGTTCATGCGGAACACTGCTGGTTGGGCATTTTATCAACCAGCATACCCCAGACTAACACAATAATCCCACCAGGAGGTTCTGTTGTCTTGAACAACCAGTAAAGTTCTAAATTTGAGGCACACATGCTGTCAGCAGAAGCCCTCAAACTGACCCATAGCTGATTCTGCTTCATTTCATACATATCTTGAATTTGACTCAGTAGAAGCATAAAGAGAGCCCAGAGTACCATACATTAAAAACAATTCCCATTGGAGATATTGTTTTCCAGAAGCATTGAGTACTTTAAATCTTTCTAGTTAATAAGTGATAAGTTGTGGTTTATTCATCTACTTCAGCCAAGCAGCACCTGGTGGAGAGAGGTCCACACTTCTCACCAGTGTCACAACTGGAGTTTGAAATGCTCACACGGAATAAGCCCTCCCATGAACCTGAGACCAGCTCCCAAACCCATAATCCCTGGGGTTCAGAGCCTTTGAAAGCATGCTCAGCAGAACTGTAGCATTATCCTTTAAGAAAAGGGATTTCTATGTTTAAATGCAACTCTAAGAATAAGCGATTTGAATCCCACTCTTATCCCTGCTTCTATGGAAGCTGCTAACCTCACTGGTACCTCTGCTTCCCTGCCTGTAAAATATGCTAATGAAGGGCTGGACTTTCATTTGTTTACATATCATTTTGGGAGAAAAAAATGCACAATGAAACCACCTGTGCTATGTTCTATAGACACAAGGTGTTGGAGGATGCCTCCCATTAATAAATTCTATGTTTTAAAGTAAGCAAAAGGGATTATTGGTCAGTTTGGTAGAATACTACTACTCTTACTTCCAGGGGAATGACTGGAAATTCTTCACTGCACACTACAGCTGTCTGATGTATTTACCAGAGTGTATACTGAAGGCAATAGTGCCACTACAAAAATACTCTTCTCCTAGGCTTTGTTTCCACCAATGTGGAATTAGTTGTGTATTTATACACACTGGCCATTCAAATTATGCTTACAGTCCTAAGTGGAAAATGTAACTTGCTCTTTCTTTCTTTATTCCACTTAACCAAACCCTAGCATATATTGAATTCTAAAGCTGGACAGAAGTTTGCTTGGAATGACACTTAAGAGTAGCAGCTCTTCTCAACATAATTTCTGCTGTTATAGCAGCACAGCTCCAAGGAAAATGAGCTTTTCTTTCCTTCTCCCCTCACCTAGATGTAACCCGAAGTTTCAACTTAAATTTATGTCCTCCCAAACTCAGTTTTTCACTCTCAAATAATAGCAAAGTTGTCATGCAATTTCCTCAGTAAAGCACATCCTTTTTACCATCTGCCAGACAGGAACATGTGCTATTTCACTTCTCACAGCAGAATTTTACCCATACCTTACCAGGAGGTCATGGAAGGATTGCACAAGCATGGGCTGAAGACCTTTAAATTTGCCACCTTTGAACACAAATGATAACAAAAGAGAAATCTTAAGGTCAGTAAGTGCTGCCATAGAAAGGGGAGAGGTTTCTTGGTTTCTATGCTACTTCTATTATTGCCAGGAAATCAAGTTGTACAACTGTGCCAGTCAAAGAAACAGAACCGACAGACAGAACAGGGTTGCAGAAGATTTGCACAGCATAGCAGAGGGAAAGGGAAGGAGGTGGATATGAAATTGTCCAAAGCAAAAGAAATAGCTCCAAGAAGTATATTGCTCCAAGCCCAAAGTGTAACAAACTGTCTGTGCACAAATGCTTTCAGGAACACATCTTTAGACAGTGAGCAGCTGTGTACACATGCAGTAATTCAGCTATAGGCACCAAAAAGGTATGATGAAGAGCCATGTGATTAATTTCAAACAAAATCCCAAATGGAAGCTTCATGCCCACACATCATGAGTGGGAAGCTTTTGTAAGGGCAAAAAGTGCTATACTGACAAGACCAAACCTGCTGTGAACACCACCACACCATAGGCATTTCTGTAGTGCGGTGCCAGGTCAATGCAAGATGCCCTTTCTGCACTGTGAAGCCAAGGCCCTGCAGGACAATGTGCACTTGTCATCAAGACAGTGTGCTCCTGAGGTGTCACAATTTCCATCATACCACCAGACAGATGAGACATTTATTTATGCCATCCATCTTGCCGTCAGCAACGGATGGACTGACTGTAGACTTTTGACCTTAGTCATCATCAGCATATTTGCCATTTGAAGTCCTAGCTTGCATCACATTGAATTACTCTGGCTACAAGTGCATTACACAGACTGTGCTACCAATTTGATAGAAGCACAAGGCGATTATTCAGCTCCTAAAGAAGGGATGATCTCAGCAAAGATAAAGTATGCCTTAGAGAAGGTTTCTTATAGAAACTCAAAGCTCAAGATGAGCGGTAATCCTTCAGCCCTCTTACAGCAGCTCCTTGTGACAATACTAAAAATGACAGGCTGTGCTTTCAAAAAAGTTATCCTTTCTCAGCATGCACCAGCAAATTCTCAAGTATAACGAAATGCAGGCAGAAGTCTTGCAAGCAAAATCAAGAAAGCTGGATTGAGGCCATTTTGAAAGCATAACTGCTCATGGTTAGTCCAAAACCAGCCTCTGTGGGCTGCAGTCAATTATTTGGGTTGTTAGCCCTGCTGTTGGGAAGTTGAGATTGTGCTGTTGTGCCCAGTTTCCATATTTCAGAGTATTTACTATGATTTCAGAAGAAATTAAGTGGATTACACCTTGCAGACTTCATTACATATGGTGTTAAAGTAGGCCTTTAGTTTTAAATGCATGAACTCCCTGTTACTTCATGCATAAAAAAGACCTTTTGCTGCCTCAAGACCTACCCACATCACATCAAAATGGACTCTGGAAGAGCTTCCTTTGGCTGTTCCACAGGGAGCTCTCTCTCATGAGAGAGAAGCACCTGTTGTTCTGTTGAAACAGTGAAAGAAATGGATGATTACCAAATCACTTTCAAAAACACATGATGCCATAAAGAATTTATAGGACCACACTACTCTTGGTGTGACAGCCATGATGTGCAAGAAAAAAAAAAAAAAGCAGAACCACAAGGATAAATTCATTATATGGGATGTAATTAGCCAAGCTGTCAGGACAAGCAGCCATAGAAAACAATTGCACAGGTTCCCAAGACCTCATTATTGGACTGCATGGATTTCAGTTTTCCAGGCCAAATGGAACACACACACACATTGGGTGGAGTTTTCAATATTGTTCCTACAAACCGCTCAGTCCCAGCGCACACCAGGCTCTGTACACTCCAGGGTGGAGACACTCCTGGACGAGATTGTGGAAGATTCCCCAGGCCATGACAGAATAAAAAAAACCCTTGGAAAGGCTTTCTGGAATATCTCACACCGACCAAGAACATTTGCAATGAAACTCCACTGAGCAAAATAAATCTTATTCAGTTTTTTCTAGTGTTTAATCTGAGGCAAGACAAATATCAGACAAATAGCCCAGCACAGGACAAGGACTTAAATCCACCCTCACATGGGCCCTCTAATGGCTACACAAGAGCGGCTGTGCCCTGCCCAACAGCCTGAGCTTCCCAAGACCTCAGAAGGGAGGATCTCTAGAGCTTCAATTAAATACTGAGCCTTTAGAGTTCTAGTTTTAATCTATGCCTGCATTTCTCCCTTTAATGACCTCATCTAATTCTGCATTTGATGGGTTTATTTTCATGTCTATTTCTGACCATGACCACACACAGCATAAGATGCTTAACTCATATGAAATCAGCAAGTAACTAGAAGCAGGTTCAAAGCTCCATTACAAGATGTGCAAGAAAAGATGCAAGTGCCTCCAAACCACTGACCAGACCATGAAAAAGGCTCAGGAAGGGAATGAAAGCTCTTGAATGAGAAGAGTAGAGGTCTGACTTCCATCTTTGTCTCATCTACAGACTGAACAACCAAGTGAGACTTTTTCACATCTCAGTTCCTCACTAGCAATAACACCTTCTTCCACCTTGACCATAATCTCCCTAGGCAGGAGCTCTCTCTTCTTACACATTTAAATAGTGCCTTGCATGTAGGATGCCCCACTTGGTCAGCATCTCTAAATATATTGTGACAAATGGCTCATCTTTGCAAGTAGGAAATTTTGCTTCTGGGGAAGTGTTAGTCTCATCCTCCAGAGCAAACAAACCAGTCTCCGCCAGTACAAGGTTAACTCAGAGCTGCAATGGTTTCAGCAGCCAAGTGTCTGCAATGTGTCTTTCCCTTACTTTCAAGTTGTGTGTCCTGTGTGATCTGGTATAGGTGATCCTGCTCTGGCACAGGCGTTGCACTAGATGATCTTTCGAGGCCCCTTCCAGCCCCTGACATTCTGTGATTCTGTGTCACTGTTCCTTTCATTACATCTAGAAGGTTCTGGTGGGGTCACATGGGAAAGCAGTAAAAATGTGGAGAGGACTAAAAAAAAAGGTTTTTTTAAAAATCTTTCCTCACACAAGGAGGTCATTTGTGGGACAATGGAGACAGCAAGTTGCAACCCGAGTTTAGAACACATGGCCAAGAACAGCATATTTTAAGCCATCTTTACTGCTAAAGCCTATGTATGACATCAGCTTTCTCCATTATCCAGTCTCCCATTCAAAAAAAGCAATCGGAGTTGATGCAGGGAATTCACCATCTTTCTATAATGAATCTATAAGAACACAGAGACTTGAAATAGACCAAGGAATAAGCCACTCTGTCCAGATGTCCAAGGCAACTAGACCAGCAGAAACCTGGGTGATGATGTGAGCTGTTCTATTGCCAGCTTGTTTTGGAGGCTCCAGAGCTGGACACAGTACTCCAAGTGGAGTCTCAAGTGAGCAGAGTGGAGGGAATCACCTCCCTCAACAGTTACCAGACAGCTGGATCTGCAAGAAGGTCATTGGGAGACATAGACAGACAGCTCTCTGGTTCAGGAGGCAGTATGAAGAAAGCAGCCAGTGATAGGTGAGGAAGAACTCAGCAGGCAGCAAAACCCATCTGTGCAACAGAATCCTGGTGGGCTTCCAAAACAGGAGACATTAGAGTTCAGTACAGGAAAGGACCAAGAAGAACATTTGTCTGGGATGTGTTCAAGGAGTAAGAACAGACTTCATTTGATCCACCTTGGACAGACTGTGAAGTAAAATATCCATACAGAACCTAATGAGAGCAACTCCAAATGTCAAGCAAGGAAAGACTACCAAGTCTGGGGCTGGAGAACAAAAAGGTTATTGGACTGGATGATCTTGGAGGTCTCCTCCAACCTGGCTGATTCTATGATTCTGTTTTATGATTTAACAGCACACTGCGTAGTTTTCATTCACCTAAAATGTTCCAAGGATATTGCTATTGTGCAGTATCATTCTCTACCCTCCAAAAGTACATTTAGACTACACTATATGAGCACATTTTCAAATCATGCAGAAGTAATCAGGTACTTAGAACATGGTATGAAAACTCTCAATAACTCACCAGCTTTTGCAATCAAAATACTGAGGTAAGTCTCTCTGATGACTTATTTTCCCAAGTTTTACTTGTTTAATGGGAACTACAATAATAAATTGGTCACATTATAGAAACTAGAAGGTTTTTTCCTACCCTCAACCTCCAACCAGAAAGCTAATTTATACAGCAAACATATGCTGTTTGTGTACATACTGGTTTTGATGCCACAGCACAATTACTCTGAAGTTCTGGTTTACCCTGCATGTACCTAGTACACAATTACACAAACATCCAAGCTACGAACCACATAGCTTATACAAGGTTGGTTACAACCATGGCATTAGAAATCAAAAGTCATGTCTTTTACAGATTGCTTGTCTACAACACATGTAGAAATATGGAAATAATGTTATGTCAATAACGGCACACAGATCTACTTCTGCATTTTCAAGCACTGGATTCCTTTGTTTTCACTCTGCTTGGATTGTATTTTCCTAGCTGATGCTCTGCTGAGGACACAGCAACGCAAAGAATACTAATGTTGTTTTAGTGCCACTTCTCCAGTGCTATTTTCATATACCATTTTGGCAGAACAAAGCCAGAATCCAAATGTCAGCATCTACTGTTTGCAGCTTAACCAGTAAAAAAAAATATTTTTAGGAGCTTTCCTACATAAAATATTTTCAGTGCCTTCTTATCTGCAACAAAACCCAGCATAAAGCAGGCGTAAACCACTAAAGGTTTCTTAACTCCACTGACATAAAGCAGGAGTGTAAAAAGAAAAAAAAGGACTCCATTTCTATCCTGTGGAATTATTCCTGGAGCTTTACACAAAACCTAGGAGAGGACTGAGAGCTGCCATTAGAGAAAGACTGTGGCCATATAAAGAGATTAGAATGAAACATGGCAGAATCTCTAAAATTAAGGGAGGCCACACCTCCATTTGACAGCTGTAACTGGGCTGAGACTAACTCCACTAGGACTGCATCATCTCTCTGAAAAGCAGCAATTTCTTTCCAGCAAAACTCCTTTATGGAAAACAATATTTATTCTCTATGTTTGTTCCCATGAAGTGTTTTGAGGGAACTCGTACCCTAATTGACAGATGAGGAATTAGAGGGAAGAGATGCTTTAGTCAAGGTCACACAATGACTCACTGCTGAGTCTGCCCCTGCAGTTCAGTGCTTCACACACTCACATCCATTGTCTTTTAATAAAAAGTGAAAAACTCATGGATTTTCTGCAGTTACCAAATCAGCTAGGTCATCTACTTGGAAAAAAAAAAAAAAAAAGAAAAAAAAAAGAAAAAAAAAACAAAGACCAGGAAGAGCAACTCCCATCTTGCAACAGTTTAATTGGGGTATTCCAGGTCCAAACAAAGAATGGAATATCTGAATTGCTTAGAGAGGAGAAAAACTGGGTGGGCTGTGGGTGTCCTCTGTGCACCCCACTTCACACCCTTAGCAGAGCTTGCCCATGGCCATGCCTCAGGCAATGAGGTAGGACTGGCCATGCAACAACAGTTTCATCCCGATGGTCCTGGAGAAATGCAGCCCCCATGGCCACAGCCCACTGCTACAGAGGCAGCTCCCCAGGCACAGATAAGGCTGGCAGCTGAGCTTCACAGGAGCAAGCCAGTCCTCAGGCCACCTACTTTGGACAGGACCAATTTTTGATTCATCCTTCATCTCACAGGCCAAGTAACAGGAACAGGCAAACTGACACCCTCCCTAGATACAAGGATACACTCAGACCTGCTTCACAGGGGATGCCAGCCCACATTCCCCCACAGACCTAACACAACAACTCACCCCACCACACAGTCCCTACAAAAACACCCCTCAAATTCACCTCCATTACACATTCCCCCATCTGAACATCTCAATACACTTCCCTTCCATACAGACCCAATATGAACCATACTCAGATGCAGCACATGAACTCCCAACGCCCTCTCCACACACATCACTAAGCAAGAATCCTTCCAGCTCTCCCTCTTACACCTACACAGCCCAAGACACCTCTACACACTCCCTCAAACAAACCAGCACGTTTTGTGCATTAGCCCTCTCAAGGAAAGGCAACATTCTCCACACACATCAACCCCCAGTTTTCATTGTGTGCAGCCTTCTCAAAACATGCTTCTCCATACACACACCTTGTTAAGTCTCCCTTTAAAGTGTGGCCTCCTGACACACCCCTCCACACACTCCCCAAACCCCTAACAACCCATCTTCCACACATCCACCTTCCACACATCCATGTACCACAACACTGTGCTCCACACATGCAAATCTCTGCACAGCCCCGACCACACCCCTACATGCATTGTGCACGAACCCCTCAAAACACCCTCATACATAAATCCTCCTGCTCCCATTACACACGTACACTGGATGGATCCCCCAGAAACCCTTGCTTTTCCTTTCACACCTATCCACCCCAGCGCAAAACCCACATCACTTCTCAGCCACCACCTGCATCCGTTTGAGTTGCCCCCACCTCCCTACCCCCGCCTGGACAGACGTGGGGACATCCTCAGACAACCCCTCGAGCAGTGGACACAGCCATGTCTCGGCAAGAGTATGACACACACCCTTGGCTCCACATCTGCACCTGAGTGAGCGTGCCGGGGGACGCCCTTGAACTGCCACCCTCGCCTGCATCTCTCGGGGAGAGGGAATACGAAAGGTTTAGCACAAAGGGGTAAAAGCATCCCCACGCCCGAGGAAATGTGACCTCAACGGCAGCCCCAAATGGTGCAGCCCCCTTCCCACCCCGCCTCCTCACTGCACCAGCCAGCGATGCCAATTACCTTCCTCCAGCTCATCCATGCTCCCGATCTTCCGCGAGCCATCGATGGTGTAAATGTAACGGACTCCCTGAGGCAGGTTAATGTTGTCGGACAGGGATCGGGTCAGGTCAGCCAGGAGAGCATCAAAACTTCGAAAGCGGTCAGAGGACACAGCATATACAATCCCCTTGAAGTAGCGGTCCCCGTTGCGATAGAAACGCACCTTCTTGGCTTTCTTCTCGTTACTCAGTGCCTGTAAGGTCCTGGTTCTGTAGAAGCTACAGTGAGCACTGTGCGTGGGGCTGGGCAACCCGTTCATCCGTGAGCCTCGCATGTTTCTGGACGCCTTGTCTCTTTCGTCAAAGTGTCCAAAATCAAGTTCCATAGTTTGGTGAACCCTAAAGATCTGAAGCTGAGCAGGAAGGAGATGGGGGAAAAGGGAGTGCAAACGGGCCGGTTAGAGCTAAGCAGAGCTACAACCGAGAGAGCAAACCGACACTAACACTGGAGCTGTGTCTGGAGCAGGACAGATGCATTTAGGAAGAGCCCCCTCCCCTGACCCAGATTTGTATCGATTCCGGGGACTGAGGGTAGGAGGGGTCCTCGCATTTTGAAAGGGATCCAAGTATTGGGGGAAGGGAACACGTTTCCAGAGAGCTGTCTGCTCCTGCACCTGGGAGTTTTCAAAGTGCAGTAAACTGGGATCCGGGGCCAAAGGGATATATCGCAATCACAACTCAATCCCCCAAAAACTCGGCCAAACACCAGTTGGCAACGAATTAGACCTCTGAGCCCTGGGAGGTTTCCTTTGGCAACAGAAAACAAGGAGATCCCAGTAAGTCAGTCCTTCAATCTGTCGAATCGAGGAAGGAACCAGAGCATCTGAATGTTTAACATTAGAATAAACTGGCATTTATGAAAGAATGGTCAGGGGGGAATAAACACTTTCTTTGTGACAGCCTGTTCAATAAGGGTTAGCAATGAGATCCAGCCCACCCTTCCCCCTATCCGCAGCCCCCTCCTAGCCCATCAATCAATTCCCAGGACCAGCCTACATCTCTAAGAAGAAATGACTGGAAGGGGGAAAGGGAAAAAAAAAATCTGTCATTGAAGCAAGGCTTCGATAAGCTCTTTTCAGCCTTAACCTCCTCTGAATTGCATTTCTGTTCCCCTTTAATGAGGAGAAAAGAAAGGGGCTATCTCCACTTCCCTTTCAACCGTAAAGTGATTTAATTGCTGGAAGTGCCCCTTCCCGAGGGACACGCCGCCCCTGCTCGCTCACCTTTCATTGTTCTGAGCACGGGGGGCTCCCAGCGTCAGCCACTAGCACAGAAAAGCTGAGATGAACTGGTACTCAGCAAGCAGAAATTTCTGCACCATCTCTAGTTTGTGCTTAAAACAACCTATCTTCTGCACCAAACTCTCACACAAAAGGAATAGGAACCCCCAACCCTGCAACGGAAAGACCCTTCCACTCTCCCAGCACAGCCAGGAAGATGCAGCTCATGTCTGCTGCTTACATGTTAGCACAGGGCAGAAAAGGGGTTTACAAACCAGCACTTGGCAGCCAGGTATAAATCTGGGAAAAGCTGTTGCTATTTCTTCCCCACCCCTTACATCTGCCAGAGCGCAGCTTCTTCCCTCTATTTTACAATGTCAGCACGACCTGTGTAAGAAAAATCATTGTTCCCGATCTGCAGTACAGGAGAAGGTGGCAATGCAAGCAATCTGCACAGAAACCCCAAAGTTGGGAACCTATTCCCCATAATACTGCTTGGGGTAGATCGAGCCTGGTGTTTTGCACTGAACAATGAAACATCCAAGCAACTTCGAGAATGGAACAGAGGATGCAAGGCGTTTTGATTTTAAAATGAACTGCAGATGCTGTAAGGTACTGAGAGAAAGATTCCCCCTTTCTATCTGACATGTGTTACTTTCCTGCATGCAAGTCACTCCAAAAAAAGAGCACTACTCACCGGTTTTCAGCGCGCAGGGTGGAGATGCTGAGAGAAAGAAAACCAGGCTCACTCTGCCTTTGTTGTCTGAGCTCCAAGCAAGAAATTCCTGCCAGGGTGGATGAGACGCCTCCTAGGTCCTAGTGCCTTGTTCAATCCCTTCACGGTAACTTTGCCTCATGGTTTTTACTCTCATCATCGGTCAGCTGCTTGTAGTCTTCTCTGTTTGAGAATAAAAAGATCTGTTCATCCCAGCTCTGGATCTGTTAACGGATAGGTAAACAAAAAGTTCAAAGGGGCAAGTTTTGGGGTGACGTTCTCAAGGATGCAAATTTTCCCTTAGCTCTATCTTCACCAAGAAAGCATCTGGNAAAGCAGCAGTCAGGTTGATGAACAGTATTATAGGATTACCAGCACATGGAGGTGATGGCTGCAGTCCTGCAGCATGCTACAACACTCTCCTGCCACAAGTCTCCTGTGCCTTGGAAGCTCAGCTAAGAAAAGGTTGCCCTGTGGAACTGGGCATGGTCCTGCTGCTGTACTGGTTTTACACAGGCTTCATGGTTTACACTGGCAAGCAGAAAGGGAGAATTCACTTGGTGGTTCTGCATGTGTTGCCCCTGAGTAATTTTTCTTCGTTAACATTGGACATGAGCCAAAACCAGAGCTCTGAATCCCAGTTCATTCAAATCCCCAAGGGGTTCACCATGGAGTCATTCAAGACAAACTTAACCCAACAGATTCGAACTGGCTCATGTCCCAAACTAAGAGCTTTTTTTCCTGATCCCACTCTAGGAGGACTCAGCTGCTACAAAGTTGTACTGGGTTCTTTCACTCTGACAGCAAAATCTTTCAGCTGCTTTCTGAGTAGAGATTTCTATCCTGCAGTTACCAGAGTCACACCGCTAACCTCATTCCTAACCCCACTGCTGCTGGTCCCATCTTCATTTGGAAATGGGACAGTCTTCCCTTCTGTAGAAAGGAATCTTTCCTAACAATGCTGTCTGTTCTGAATGAAAATATCAGATTTTGTCATTCTGGCACACCACAGCAGTATCACATTTACACAGAAAATGTCAGTATTTATTCCAGCTTTGTCTGTCCTGTCCATGACAGTCCAGGCAACACCGACACAAACACACTGAAAGTTCATCTGCATTTGCTAGCAACTTCCACACATGACATTTGTAAAAAGCTTCTTATTCCCTGAAGCCATCCTTTTATTCCAAGGCTTCTCTGCAGCTGTTGGCTGCTTCTTTATGTGCTTGGTGGGATCATTACAGAGGACACTACAGATCTGTTCTCCTCCCTCAGGAATTAGCAGTTGAGATGACCATGGAAAAGGGCAGGGTCTGTGTTTTCTCCAGGGTGTGTTTAAGCAAGTGTCTGGCTGAAGGTGCAAGAGGTAGGTGGGACTTTAAGCCTTCTCCTTCCCATTAGATCCCATTCCAAATTAGGTAATATCTGGTAATAACTATGTGCTTAATCTGCCCAGGATCAGCAGTTCTTCCCTGGACCATGATACTGCTGTAAATATAAATTTATTCATACTTCAAAAATGTGCCAAAGACACAAACCATTGTGTGTGTGCTAAGTACGGTAACAGCAAGAATAGATAAAAAGGAACCAAATTCAGTCTTTGTACTGCACAGAACTCTGACAGAGAAGGGGAGACTGTTTGGGATGATGTCTAAGGATTTGGATACTACCCTGGTGTAGCACATACCCTGACAGGATGATGTAAACCCATGCAGTTAGTGCAATTGTACAACTTCACTTCCCAAGTTTGACTTTTATGAATATGAGTTCTGAGCACAGAAAAGGATCTCAAACAGCATTATCAGATGGCTCTACTTCTTTCCACATCTGAGACCATACCCACTGGTGAGAAGATGAAGCATGACTACATGGATCTGTCTGCTTAGGACACTACCAGAAGCTTTTTGGAGCATGGGTACTCCCCTTTAAAAGCAGAATTACTTCAGCAAGAGAAGTGGTGTTTGCTCCTCACTGAAGGATAAGGTTTCTACAGCAAAAGATGGCAATGCTCATCTTTGGTAACATCAAATTATTCCTAAAAGGTGCCCAAATCACCTTCAGTACAGCCATCCTCTTTTAATCCTGCCATGAGACAAGAAGGATGTCAGCAGCTGCAGCCTCATCTGAGGTGAAGAACCCTGGAGCCAGGCTGATGTCACATGTTCTCAGTGGAATCGCACCATACTTGCTTCCCTTCAGATGAGAGCAGGATCACCTCACACAACAGACATTGGCTGAGCTATGCAGTAAGTCACAGCAATAAATAGTTCTTTCTTGATAAGCACAAGGGCCTGCTCCTTTCTTCATTGCTGTTGGTCAGGCACACAAGCTTCTCTACTGGCCTTAAGGAGTTAATGCTAGTCAAAACCTATTTACATCAGAAGAGACTCAGCCCCTGAGACACCACAATCTGAACCATTTTTGGCAGCATGAGTGATTGAGAATTGGAAAGAAAATTCTTCCCATCAAAAATTTCACCTCGCTAAAAAGGAAAAGTAAATTAAGCTCTTCAGATTAAATTATCTGCTTTAAATCAGGTGAATCACTTTTCCTCCAGAAAGCCAACGTTCAGACTTTGGCTAGTGTAACTAAATCTGTGCAAAGACTTGTTTGTTGACATTGCTGAGCAACTGTTATAATCTGGAAAGGGATGGAGTGCATGTAAAATGGATTTTGAGACTGCTTTGTGCTAACTTGCTCACATACACGTGGAAAATCCAGTTTGTAGCATCATTAGGAGTTGCAGTGTTAAGTGGTCTGTCAATGCCCAGTTGTTTTGCTATACATCATCCTGACTTGTACAAAAAATGGCATCTGATAGCACAGCATGCAAGTTCAGGTGATAAGCAGCTGAGGTCTGGCTGCGCCACAAATGAGAATCCTGGAAAAAATTTAATCAAGTGATCACTGTTTTTAAAAGAAGTCTTGGTTAACCATTTTCAAGTCAGTCTACTTAGATGCACATGTTTAATTGCATTTATTTTAACCTCTCTTCTTCTGGTCTGCTTTGAAAATGTCATCATGCCATTCCTGATCATTGCTTTTGAAGCTTTGCTTGCTGTCAATTTATACATCAGAATCCTCTCAAATGGCAAATTACTGTTTCAGGGTTCTGCTAAATCAAGGCACTCAAAACTATGTCTATAAAGGCGATGGCTCGATCTTGACCATACAGAGCAACACACTTTAAACTTGAATCTTCAGAGGTGACAGTTCAGAGAACCACCCTACATCAGACTAGAGAGTTATGCCTCTCCTACATAATACTGTGAGCTAATAAGCAATGGGAACTTGGCAGACTTTCACCACATAACATTTGTTTCCTTCGGAGATTTATTTTTACAGGGACCACACACATCTGAAGGTCTTTTAAAGACCTTCTGACTAGTAAGCCAAAATCAGCTTAGCTGCTGGAGAGAGAAGGGTGGAGGAACACCTCCAATAGCATAGATTCACCACTTCAAGTCTTGCAACCATCTGCACATGCTGTTCAGATCTTGAAGTCAGAGGGCTAGACCCTTCTACAGCCTAAATCACTGGAAACCCCAGGGAGTAACAGGGGGAAAGTTCTGAGGAAGGAGAGGACGGACACAGAAACTGGGCTCCAAGGCTACTTCTAGCAGCCCAACAACGTGGAGCTCTTTATCTGTGCTCCACGTCACCAGCATCTCTTGAGTGAGACCCCAGAGGATGTCCTGAATCAATGCTGCAGACCCACACCCTTGGCAGATGCCCTCAATCTCAACAGATGACTTTGGTTTCAGACAAACTCCTGCTGAAAATTGGGAGAGGCATTTGTGTCCTCTGAAGTATAAACAAACAGCAGACTAAGTGAAAAGGCCATTTCCTGTGCTAATAAGCCCTTTGGAGTATCTGGAAATGATGCAACTCACAATGAGTTATTGGATGAACTCACTCCAGAGATTCCCAACACATCCTGATACAAGAAAGCATTAACACGTGCAACAGTCATCCAAGAGAAAATACCTTCTGCACTAGATTTATTCTGGCTCCATCCCCTCCCTGCTACAAGAAAATCATCACAATCATTAAATCTTTCACAGCTGAAAACAAATTCCCTGACTACAGAAAATGAAGCACCCCAGCACACACCCCATGATATCTCAAATAAATACTGCCAACCCAGTAAGTTTCACAAGCCAAATTCTGGTGGCAGTTCAGTGACAGCATTTTCCCTTAGCAGCAATTTGCAAAACTTGCAGAAAGCCATGGAAACGTCTGCCATGTGCCTGTATCCTGGGGAACATGCAGAGCCTCACTGAGGTTGTCAGTACATTTTTGCTGACCAAATTATGTATGATATATGGTCTGTAAGGCCCAGCCATGCTTATAACAATTGTAACCACAAGAAATCCAGATGTCTCCTTTCTCTGAAGATGTCTGTGGGCTGCATCATAGTAGTTAGGAGACTCATGGCCAAGAATTTAATAACTTCTCATTAATTTCACGTTATACAGTAATTTTAACTGAACAGAACTGATTGCCAGCCTCTCTCAAAATGCCTTCTAGCTAACATTGGTTTGAAGGATGTTCCTGGTGGAATTTTAAATGATGGAATAAAGAAATCCCAAAGCCATCACAAGGGTGCATGTCACATTCAAATTGGAAACACGAGATAATTCCTTTTAAGCATAAATCCTGCCTGTCACTCTTAAGGCAGTGACAGTGAAATCAGGCAACACTGGAGGAGCATTTGTATAAAAGCATTCTTATAAAAGTAGAAATCACAGCAGAGCGTTTCAGAAGTTCTTTTCCACAGAAGACTTTCATTCAATACAGTCTGTGAGCATCATCCCAGCTCAAACCCAAAGGCTGCAGGACTAGCCATGTAAGTGTAGGTAGTAAATACCTTCTCACTGTCAAATAGTGACTACACATGATCTATAGACTAGCACTCAATTGAAGACAAGATGCCTTCAGTGCCCTTAGGAAGCATTAAAAGCTTTTGAGATACAATATTCAACATGATATAGGTCACAAGAGAGCAAATCACACCAGCCCAGAGTTCCCATAGCCACCTCAGTCTCATCACAAACGTTAATATTACAAGCATTTATATTATATTTATATTTAGTATTACAAGTTCCCACACCACCTTTGGACACCACCCTTACTGGTAGAAGGTTCAGACTCTGGCACAGCCTCTGTTTATGCCAACACATCTGGCCCCTGGCAGCAGAGCACGGGTGCTGGAGAACTCCCAGGGTAGCTCTAAGGAAACCTGTCTCTTGGCAAGGGATGAGTAATCAGTACTTAGAGTGTGGATTCTGGCTGAGCCCAGCTGTTGTGTAGAAGGTTTGAGCTGTCAGCTACATAGTAGGAGTAACTGTCATGCAGCTTGCTTACCTCTCTCTACCAGTGGCGTCAGTGGAGAGACAGAGGCAGTGCAAAGGTTTTTCTGCTCTCCAGGAAGAACAGAGCAGAATAGGAAAGTGCTTTCTGCTGGCGTTTTATTGTTTTCAGGGCATAGTTTCAAATCTGTTTGATCCTAAAAATTCAGAGAAAAAAATGTAATTTTTCATGGCTGCTGATAGGGCTTAACTACTGTGCTACTGTTCTTCAGTATTCATTTATCTGTAATAAACTATGGATAATCATTGTTTTACATCTGAAAAAAAACTCATTTAGCCACATTAAAGCAAAACTTATCTGCTTAAAGTCTCATGCAAATTAGAATATAGAGCACACTGAAAGACCATTATTTAAACAGCAATGAGGGGATAGTTCTCACTTCCATTGTTGCAGACACTCACTCTGGAAAGAGGCTGACTGGTCACAGTCAGGCAGAATGGGAAAAAAATAAACCACACTGTAACATACAAGGTCAGCACTCATACCCACAGACTCCTTTCTCCAGCAACTAGACCCTGCACTGCAGACACTGTCCTAAACTAACCCAAATCTGATTCTTAATCTCTTAGAATCACTGCCAGGCTTTGAGAAGCTGGGTCTTGCGTGCAGTACCCAGCAATACTCTGTTTGTTTCTAGCACAAGGCACCCTTGATCACTGCGATGGGAAGGAAGTAGGTTCCAAACACGTGCTGACATGCAAAGCCCTGTCCCTAGCAGCTATTGATGTATCCAGGGATTTTAGCTGCCTCCTGAGAGCCTACATAGAGCTACATGTATGTTCTATCTTTAAAGCAAATGTTTCAGTATAGAAACACTGTAAGACACTGCCTTACAACTAGCTTCATCTGAAGTACTGAAACTGGTCTGAACTTCTGCAGCTAGTCCCCTTTTCCCTCCATGCATACTAGAGTTGTGCTGGCAAGTGTGAAAGAGTTTCAGACAAAAGTTCTCCTTGTTTACAGTGTGACAATAGAGACAAGCATGGAGCATCTTCCTGCTCCATTAATGGCCCTGTACAGATTTATTGGAGAGAAGCATCCCATCCAGCATGGAGACAATGACTATTAGTGCTTTGGTGCTGCATGTTTCCTGTCACCTCAGTCTTCAGAGAAACAAGTCCTAAAGCCACTTGCTGTTGAGTCTGTCAATGGGACCTGCTCACCTTTCTTAGTGAATCTGAATATGGTCCTCAGATGAGCTGCATGGGGGCAAGTGGCTCAAATCAGAAAGTCAGCTGAAGAAATGCTGTGGCAGTGTGAACAAAAAACCCACAAACACAAAAAAGTTTCCTCCAAACCAACCCAGGTTCAGGTTTTGCTAATTACAAGAGAGTATCATGAGCAGACCAGCTTTACCAAGGGTCCTGTGAGCTATAACCACAGTCCTCTCCTCCATTAGCATCAGCTAGACTACAACAGCAAGTGCCCTCCTACAGCAACAGCCATATAGCCCCAGTGCTGTTTGTACACTGTTAAGTCCCAGCAGAACATCACCCACCATCCAACCTGTATACCTTGAGGTGAGGGTATATTATTATAGAATTAGTGCAGCCTCTGCTTTTGTCTATCGCCTGATTTATTCTAAATGCCAGAGAAAGGCACATCTGTTGACTGCAGCCCCATGACAGAATTGTTTAGGCTGGAAGATCTTTGAGATCAAGTTCAAGCATTAACCTAACGCTACCAAGCCTGCTGCTAAACCACATTCCTTGACAACATGTCTACCTGTCTTTTATATAGTAACAGGTCATTGTTTCATCCTTTGTACCCGCTAAGTGTTTTGCTGCTCTAAATTGCATTTTTATTCTGTTTTCAGCTAGTAATCCAAATTGCTTTTTGGATTTTGTGACTTCCACTCACTAAGCAACCCAACAAATATTTTCAGTTTGATCTTACAGCTATTAACCTTGAAACACATGGAGCACTGTGCTCTTATTCAAGATTACTTCAAGGTGAATAGTCTTTGCATGTCTTCTAGGTATGGTCATGACTTGTTTCATTGTGGTCACTCTGCAGTGATCCAGCCCTCAGCACTGCTGACTGCCCCAGATCTCCAGTTTGTGGGCTAAGGCTGCAGAAAGACAGTTATGAAAGGCAGTGCTTGTCTCTCTTCTAGCCCACACAAACCCAGCCATCCCCAGGCTGGTCATACCTGACAACCTCTCACTCTATCACACTTTTCACTCTGTTCACTTTGGAATACCCATTTTAGGCCTTCTTCCTTGCCTCTTCTCTAGATAATGCAGAGAGGTCTGTTTGTCCTTCCTGCAGTCAGTGCTAATCACAAACCACACTGCACACAGACCACCTACAGATGTAGTAACACCAGCACACACTGGTTCTACGAGGTTGGCAGATGCGACAGGAAATATTTGAGAGGCACGGATAAGTTCAGTGCACAAAGGGTACCTCCACTGTACTTTACAAGCAGCACAGACTAGAGAACGCCCATAAGAGCTCGCTTATGTGCTGGTCAGCAATGCCACTTTAAGGATTGCCTTGTGCCGTACGTGTCTGTAAGGCAGCAACGACGCCACCCTGTGGCAAATCTAAGCATCAGGAGTGGAAACCGGGATCCCTGTTCAGGTGCTGATCTGTTTGGAGGGACTGCTGCTCACGACCGGGCTGTTGGGTATCTAGAAAAGAGAGGAAAGACACAGAGGGATGAAAAGTAGTCACTACGCTCTCTAGTAGTAGCAGTGCAGTAGTTGTGGACTATGAAATCCTCGGGAAGCACTTGCAGTTGGTCCAGGTTTTGTATGACCTGCTGTGGCTAGAAGGAAATTAGTTACGTCTACCCTTTTGGCATGGCAGCAAGCAGCTAGAAAAGAAGAGGTCATGGCTTTTTGGCTTGGTGATATGGAAAGACAAGGCAAGCTCTGAAGTATGCCTTCTACCCCCCAACCCCAGTGCATGGTAGCATAGGTCTCATCCTGACCCAGCTACGGAGTTGCCAGCTGCGTGATGGCTTTTCATCTTCGCTACATGTGGTGTCTGTTCAGCATCATGGTACATTGTCTTGATCCTCTTCTGCAAAGAGATGTCTCTTTTATGGATCCCCCAAACGAAACCAAGAAGGAACAGAGTGATTGGTTGGGAAAGGCACCTGAATTTTATTTCACTTATATGTGCAGGGGGGAAAGTTAGAAATATAGAAAAGGAAGAAAAAAGCAAAAGAATGCCAAAAGCAGGGATCGTTACACCAATGATCCAGTGACATCTCACAATCCTGAAGGCTTCAGTCAGTGGGGGAACTCCAAACTTCCCTGTTGCCATCAAGGTTTTATACTTTTTCCAAATTCACGTGGTCACAGTTCCTCATTCTGTTGCCATTCAACTGGTGGCCAGCACCAATCCCATGGTTAGTTAGGTGTGTCTGCCCCAGTCTCATAACTTGTGTGCCTTTTTGGCTCTAAACTGCTGCATCAGTCACCTATGAGGGTCCTCTCCATCGAAAGGCCCATAAAACTCAATGAGCCCCAGCTTGCATTACAACTGTAACTCTTGGATGCAGAACCTGTGGCATTGTCTGGTTATCAGCTGCTATGATTACAGAGTTTGTGGGCTTAGTAGACGAGCCTCTATCTTCCTGGGACAATGGTGTGAAAACATCTCAGAACAACGTTGAGAAGTAAACCAACTCCTTACATACATCCAGCTAGAAGTGATCACTTGTGATCGAGAACTCAAGCAAAGCAGAACAAGACATTTAGTACTTAATGGTAACGTGTTTAATTCCAAGGGAGATGATAGCCTTGTGCTTCAGCTTCCCCTTTGCAATCTATTGCCTACAAACTGGTCATTCTTCCTACAAATTTCAGCACACAGGTATTGTGTCTGCATGATAAGGAACAGGCTCCCCACAGGCTTTCCTCTTTTAAAGGTAAGATCTGGCAAGGAAGTGCAAGCAATTGGTAGAAGGACTTCTAAAACATTTGAAGAAAAGAAGTTCCTGGACGTTTTTGCTTCAGGCTTGTTTGACCCCGTTTTATAGGTGTCCTTTTTGCTACCCCTAGCAGGAAGTAGTTAAATGCAGTGCCAGCAGATGGCAACCCACGAAGAGTTTCTTAAGGGCTGAGTTGAGCCACACGAGCCAGCAGCGCGGGCAACCAAAAGCATTTGCTTTCCTGCCTCAGAAAAGCAGCCAGAGGATCAGAAAAAATCTGTGCCATCCCAATTAAATATCTGAAGGAGCTCAAAGACTAACGAGAATAACTGGTGTGGATTCTAGCTGACCACTCTGCACTCTACTGTGCAGTAGAAATATGCCTGTGGTATTATCTGGCCAACCCATTTCAATGGCTTTTAACTTGTTCCATAAAATTCTTACTAGCTTCAATGCTAAGACATGCATGTGGTCACTGACTGCTTCATCTTAGGATCAGAGTCTCCTTTTTCACTTCAGCACCCCTCATGCTTCACCAACACAGGTTTTCTTGAAAAGGCATTTTTAAAACAAAGAAATTACTGCAACATTTAGCTAATTAGTAGAGTAGTATATAAGGGGTCACATTCACTAAACTACAGATGAGGTTGGTGCTTTAATTAGCATCTGGAGATCCTGTGTTGGAAGGCTGCTCACCCAGGACAGAGATTAGCAGTACTTTTTTGTTAAAACTGCTAGCTTTTCAACCAGTACAAATTAGGAGACATTTATATTTCAGAGAGGGACTGCTGATTAATATTCTTCTTGGCTCCTATAAATAGATTTCTAATCCACTGCAGGATTTAGCAAGTTGTGTATGTCAGTTGTGTCACTATGCACATTGGATTGTCACAGCATGGGGGTCATGTTAGGTCAAGTGGGCCTCAGAGCAAACAGCCAGTAAGCTAGCACCCATCCCTATCTGAGGTGGAAGGTGGCATTTCTGTGGTTCTGCTACAGTGACAGGAACTGGACAAGTACACATGATGTTGCCTTATAAACAGCTGCCACAAGCAGCAGTTCTTTTCTGTCTCTTGGGCTTCCCGTATTTCTGGCTTCTAATGCTAACTTCAAGTTTCTTCTGCTTAAAGAAGGCAGATATCAGTTTTTCTTGCACTTCTTCAGGGGCTCTCACAACAAAACTGCTTCAGAGCCTCTCATCTGCATAAATCTTCCTTCAGACTTGTGTTTTTCACATGCTTCTATGCATCCCATTGCCCCAAAGGGGGATAGCTATAAACTAGACTATATTTGTTAATTCAAAGCAATTACTCTGTTTCAACTCTGCTGTTCCTCACCAAGACTCTGCTCTCCAGTTTAGTCACAATCCAGCTGAAAAGACATCCCAGAAGCAGCACATTTTTCTGGACCTTCCCCCTGAAATGACCTTTCCACATGTTTCCCTTCACTCTCCCTTTGATAAGAAATAGTTCTAGGATACAAAAGTTTCTTCCTTGTGAGTGACCCAAACATATTTCAGCTACAGCAGAAGCAGAGTAATATTGGCTTGGCTGCCCTACTGAAAAGTCTCCAGTGTTTGCAAACAACACAGTCTCTCGTGCTGTCTAGCTTCTGACCTTCTCCTCTCTGCCAAGTAACCTCACTAACCACTTCTAACCCCCCTGGCCGATCCTCCAAACTCACCTTGCGCATAAGGCAAACCTTGGGGTAAGGTATGGGTGGGGGGAACGTGGAAGGGTGGTTGGGAGTCCCTCCTGGAATCTCTGCTTTCTGGGAGGGGTGTTGTATTTCTGTATTACCTTTAACTTGTATATTTCTGTAAATATTCTTGTATATTGTGCTAAGCTGTAAATAGAGCTTCAGTCCTTAACTTCCAGCCAGGCGAGGCTAGTCTGGGTGATTTTACAAAGTGTGTGGGGATGGGTAACTCCCAAACCATCACAAAAAAGGCATAAAATGAGATAGATCAGCAGGTAGTGCAGTAAAACAAAGAACACAGTATGAGTAAAGTCATGCCACTCCAAACAACAAGAAGGTACAAGTTGGGAGAGGCTGCATCACACAGGCTGGCAAAAAAATCGTTTGATTCCTTTATGTTCTGTACACCAGCTGGAAGAAAAACAGGCATGGGTTGGAAAAAACTACTGGTGAATAGTCCTGAAGTGACAGTCATCAGCAGACTAACACCACCAAGGAGGAGAGGTGCTACTACACCCTTGTTAGAAAGCAGTCTCTGTAAAGAAGTCCTTAAGAAAATTCAGATTGACATTACAGAAGGACGTCTTAGTTAAGAGAGAACACATCCTTCAGAAATGAAGCAAGCAGTAATTCATTCTAGTGCAACTATTCCCTGAAGAAAATAGCATTGGATTTGTTTCTGGAGTAACTAGCTCTTTACTTCAGCCTGTGGCAGAAGCAGCAAATGCCAGCCATATGGAGTGCTAGATGGCCCCTTGCCAGCACTGCTCCGATGCTGTGGAAGAGATAGAGAGGAGGGGTGAGTTAGAGCAGTGAGCACATGTACAGCACAGGCAGAAGGGACAGCAAAGGAAAGAACATGTAAGAAAATGGTAAGAGAGCTACTCATAAACAGCCTGTAATTGGTGTTTAAAAGCAAGCAGATGTTGAAAACAACTATTTCCAGTCTGTTTGCTGAGAAGATGATGTGAGGAAAGGTGAGTAACCAGAGAGCGATATTAGCAAACAGAAAGGACTATTCAGGAAAATGTTTAATTCACTGCACTGAGCCAGTAAGTCCCCAGTCAGTGAAAACACTGTGACCTGAACTCCAGAACAGAAGAGACATCACAACAGAGTTCCAAGCTATACCTGCAGATACAGTAAATGAATACAGTATCACTGTAGGCACACTTAAAAAATAACCCAACAAAAACCAAATTACAATACACTCCTCTCCTCCCCCTCAAAAAAAAGGCAAATACAACCCAAACCTCCTATTTATCACACACAGAATGAGGCTTCAAAGTATCAAATTCTGATGACGTTACAGAGCAGAAAACAACAATCACACCTCACCAGGCACCAAGCTGATTAGAGGCTTGCTGACAAAGACCTGTTCAAAGCAAAGGCCAGGTGTGGCCATTTAGAGTACTTAAAGGAAATAAAGAGGGCCAGATGCATTCCTTGTTCTTTTCTTAGTATTTACTAATGCTAGTTAGCTCAGTTTATGTCTATAGTAGAGAAATAGTAGAGTAACACTAGAATAATATATAAGTTTTGTTGTAGCCTGGTAGACAAGAAGCCCATTTCTGTCTTCTGCCATTATATATTATATATTCTGCTTAAATTCTGAGCTCTTTGTGCTGCAAGGGGTTACAATCAAAATGTGAATGTGGAAGTCACGGCAGCTGAGTTTGCCTTCTGTTGATGTGAGGATATCCATCAGTCTGTGGTACATTTCATTTGAAAATTCAGAGCCTCTAGTGAGTGCCTCCCCTATTTTTCCTGCCTTGTTCCCTCAGGATCCTTAAAGAAACTTGCTTTACTGTTTAGGAAACTGCATGTGAGAGTCAAGCCTGCAGAGAGCTAGTGTGATATTGCTGTGCTGCAGACCTGGGATCTCTCTTTCTGGAAATGAGGGAGAACAAAGCTCTTCCTGTAAGGGATAGGCAAGCTGATTTTCAGGTGATGTGTGACAACAAATTTTTACTTTCCCCCTCAAATGAAAATGTGCTAGTTGGGGCTGATGATAGGGAGGAAATGTCATATTGTCAGATGATCTGGAGGCCAGTAAAAAAATTCAGTAAGGATGTAGAGCCAATGACCATTACACCACCATGATTTCTCATGGAAAAATATTCAAGTTTGATCTGAAGACATCAACAACAGAAAGCATCTTGTCTATGGGATTTGTTTCAAGTGTCACCCTGCCTGCAGACACTGCATCCCTCTGAAGTAGTCAGGCTATGCAATAGGAGAAAATGTCTGCTGGTACTTACAGAATAACTCTTCTAGCTGCCACAGGAAAGACTCTGTTTTCCAAGGCAAGCCTGGATGCTCTTCTTGCTCAAGAAGACATTTGTTAGAGTTTCATCTATTTTTTTTCAGGCAAAACACACTAAAGCAAAAGGAAGCATAGCTGAGTGACAGGAAAAAAAATGTAAGAAACCAGGATAAGGGGTCCCCCCCCAATGTAACAGCCGAGCCCTTTTTCCTCTCTCTCTTCTGCTTAGAAGAGGAGATACTGCCTACAATAAGTGACCAGAACTGAATGTATCTTCTTTATGGCAAAGTCTCCAGTAACTTTCTGATGAAATGCACCTTTTTTGTTTCCCTAAGGTCATCTGTGCTGGGAAAGAGGTCATGCTTTGCTGCTTGCAGCCATCTAATTAGGAAAGGGGTTGTGTGAGTAAGGAAATAGCTCATGAGCCAATCTTCGGTGAGCAGAGCAAATTTCATTTGTGCAAAGAGAAATGTGGGGCTTAGGTTCAATTATCAAATGCATTATAACAACAGATCACTTATCTTTACAGTGATTTCATTATCAAAGATTTTCCAAATGAAAGGTGGGGGGAAACAGAAGAGGGACTGAGCATTTCCTGAGGGAAATGTCAGCTTGCCATGCATCCTTTACC
>VWYK01010598.1:18560-34263 GCA_013399775.1 Semnornis frantzii | reverse complement strand
ACACTTCTCTTGATGCAGCCCCGTAACACTGCTGTGGGCACTAGTATAGCTTTTCCAAAGTGACAAGAGAAGTATTGTCTGTGCAAGACACAAATATTCCAGGGAATAAAGTATGAGAAGGCAGATTGTGCTCATCAACTCCCAGGAGTTGTGGCACCCAATTGCCCTATTAGACATTAGACATTAAGAAGCTCTTCCCCTTTTGGAATGGCTCTGGAAGTTGCTGCAAAACCACTTACCAAGACCAGCAGTATGAAACCAGCCTCCACATTTGAATATGAGCTCAGATACCCAGGAAACCAACTGCTTGAAGGGAAGTTGTGGAGAGGCTGCTTCTGGTCTCTTCTCACAGGTAATTAGAGACAGAAAAGGTGGGTATGGCCTCAAGATGAGGCTGGTGAGGTTTAGATTGGAAAAAGTTTTTCATGGAGAGAGTGGTCAGGCACCGGAATGAGCTGCCCAGGGAGGTGGTTGAGTCATCCACCAATGCTGGATGTGTTTAAGGGTCGTTTGGATGTGGTGCTTAGGGATATGGTTTAAGGTGAATCTTGTCAAGTGCGGTTCCAGGTTGGACTTGGTGATCCTGAGGAGCTTTTCCAACCTGGACATTTCTGTGATTCTGCAAAAACAGCCTGGAAGGAAAGATGCTCCAAAAAGCTGGAAACTGAGGTATTTTTTAATATGACTACCACATATTTAAAAAAAATACTTCTACCATTTAACTGCAGAAGAATATCAGTTACTTTACCAGCTACAGAGATGCAGGGGTTTCCCATCCAGCCTTAGCACAGAAAGGTAGGCGTTTTCCTCTGCTATAGAGAAGAAACAGGGACCTCAATACTTGGATGGCACTCAAACACAGCCTTTTCCCAGGCAAAGCACTGAAATGTCAGGCTTATGGACATACAATTAGCACCTGAATTCTCTTTTATCTGACGTTGTCCCTTTGCAATGCAAAATTAGTAATGAGCTATCCTGGAGGTATTTAAGTTTCAAAAGAAACCTCTCTGTTTGCTTCATTGTTTGTTTGGTTGATTTTTTTTTTCCCATTAATAAAATTAAATTAGCTGGAGTGTCACTGGAATACTCTGAGGCTCACTTAATTGCCTCAAATGGCAATTGAAAATAATGTAAAATGTGCTCCTCAGACAATGAGCTGAGGTCGCTGGTAGCATCAAAATGAGGAAGCTTTCTGGAGGGGGTAGCCTCTTCTGCTTGGTGGCAAGCAGCAGGAGGAGATGAAATGGTTTCACGCTGCCCCAGGGGAGGTTCAAGCTGGATCTTAGGAAATATTTATTCACACAGAGAGTTATCAGACATTGGAACGGTCTGCCCAGTGCAGTGCTGGAGTCACTATTCCTGGAGGTGTTTAAGCAGCATGGTTAGGGACATAGTTTGGTGTTGACCCTTCAGTGCTGGGTTGAAGGCTGGACTGGATGATCTTGGAGGTCTTGTCCAACCAGACGTTTTCTGCGATTCTGCTCCAGCCAGCACTTTTACTTTGAAGATGCTGTGATGCAGGTTGAAGGTCAGATTGCAACATGAGAGACTTCCCATTCTGATTGCTCCTTAGGAGTTTCAGATGTAGGGGTTTATGTTTTTCTGCTGGGCTTGGTATGAGATGGGAGGGGTGATGGTTTAGCTCTGTGACTAACTTGTGGTCTGTAAGCTGCTATACATGTCATCAAGGAAGGAACTGGTTTAGTCAGCATAGCTGAATTCAGTGCATACTTTAGGAGGATAGGAAATAAAATAATTCGGAAATTCCGAGAGAGCTTCCAGCTTAATACAGGATACCACTGTTTGGTTTTTTTGTTTACTTAATTTTTCTGGTGTAATATAATAGGAAATCCTGTGTTGACGGGGTTTAATTAATTTGTTATTAAGCAATCAAATGAAAATTCAGAATCCACAAGGTACCCTGGGAGAGGCCTGACAGCAATGGAAGGGCTTTCCTAGAGCAGCACCTGGCAGTAGTAGGCATTGGGTGTGTCTGTGCTGCCATCTCGCGGCAGGGGGATGTTCGTTAACTAACCGGGGAGTTAGTCACAGCAGCTGTGCGTTTGTATTCATGGGGATCAAAGCAAGGTAACAAAACCAGCGCACACGCAACCTCCTGTGCCTCCCAGAAACGGCAAACATCGAGAGACGAAGCTGCCGCTGCATTAACTCACATTGGACAGCTGTCAAGTTTGAGGATGTCTACAATTTGATCTGAATTTCTGAAGGCTGAAGAGAACATCTCTCTAAATGTGGATGAGAACTTTGCCTGCCATTTTAAAATCCAGAGCTGTGCAGCCCTAGGACAGGTTTCTACCTTTTCCAGATATTACAGACACTAATCCTCTATTTACCTTTGTTCTCTTTCTCTAAAGACTCAAAACCCGTCTGAATGTGTTCCTGCGGGAACTAGCCTAAGAGATCCTGCTTTGGCAGGGAGGTTGGACTCACTGATCTCTGGAGGTCCCTTCCAACCTCTAAGGTGATTCTAACAGTGTGGCCATGATGAAGGGCAGGAAAATATCCACATCGCACATTCTAAAGGTTTCTAAGCCAGAATGCTAACAAGAACCCAAAGTTCAACTGTACTTAAACCTCATTCTTTTTAAGCCACCCTTATGATACTTTGTATTCTTATTCATTGTATTTTGATGTTGAGGACTGCAGTAAGCAGCTAAAAAGACTTTTCCCAGGGTGTGGAAAAGAATGTGCCAGCCAGATGTCGTCCCAGGGCAGAAAATGAAGTGTCACAGCAGTCAAAACAAGCTCTGGGCCCAAGCTGCCTGTTGCAGTGCCTGCTGGGCTCTGCACCAGAAAAGCACAGCCTGAAGCAGAAGTTTTCTCAGTTCTTACTCCTGATCCCTCCCTTTTCAGCATATTTCTATGTTGGGATTTTACGGATAAGGCTTTTGACCCTCAATCCATCAGGGAACTTGCCTTCCCTTTGCCTTCTCCTCTCCCCTAGATGCCAGATGGTTAGTATCAACAAGAGATTTTTAAAGGAAGGGAATTTGTTGAATACAACAGGAAGCAATGGGAAGTTTTGCGCACTGAGCTATCATTACAAAAGGTCAAGGGAGAAAAAGTATTTATGAGGACAGTGTAGACCAGAATCCGAGGACAGTGTAGACCAGAATCCAAGAACAGTCCAGACCAAGATTAATTGTTAGCACATTATGATAGCTAGATGAGAAGCCCAATGATATCTCAAAGACTCCATAGTTGATGTCAAATGAGCTTCTCCTCACCCTCTACTCTGCCCTGGTGACACCTCACCTCAAATGTTGCATTCAGTTTGGGGCTCCCCAGTTCACGAGGGAAGGGATCTTCTTGAAAGAGTCAAATGGAAGGCTATGAAGATGATGAAGGGGCTGGAACACTGCCCTATGAGGAGAAGCTGAGGGACCTGGGGCCTTTTATTCTGCTGAAGAGAAGACTTAGAAGGGATCTGATCAAAGTTTATAAATAGGGCTGGGGCAAACTTAAAAATCCAGATCTACTCTAATGTGAAGCCATTGCCCCTCATCCAATCACCGCAGGCCATTGTAAGCAGTCTCTCCCCATCTTTCTTGTAGCCTTATTCACATACTGGAAGGCTGCTATTACGTCTCCCTGAAGCCTTCTCATCTCCAGGTTGAACCCCCCCAGCTCCCTCAGCCTGTCCGTGTAGCAGAGGTGCTCCAGCTCCCATATCATTTTGTAACCCTCCTCTGGACCCACTCCATCAGGTTCATGTCCTTCCTGTATTGAGGGCTCCAGAGCTGGATCCAGCACTCCAGGTGAGGTCTCAACAGAGCAGAGTGGCAGAATCACCTCACTCACTAAAACAAACCTCAGAGCTAAAACAAACCTAGTTTTAGCTGTATCTTCTCATGTAAAGAAAGAAGTGCAGAGTCAAGGATGATATTGCTTTTCGCAGGGAGTTATTGATGTATAGATGATAGCACAATTACTTACATGAGTCAGAAGAAGCCCAGTGAAACACATGCAGTGCATTGAGCACTATCTTGCCTTCTTTGTGATCTGGAGTCCTTCAGTTTCCATTTTATAGATGCTTGATGGAACTCCAGACTCATAAAAAACACAAGAATCCCAGCAAAAAAGTATCATCTTCCTCTTGTTTTCCTGGTTTAGGAGCAATGAAAACAATGAGAAGACAGGCTGCACCCTTTTGTTCTGCACAACTCCCTGAGTAAGAAAAGCAGGGTGCAGTAAAACACAGAGCATGGTTAAAATGGCATCTGTTAGCTGTGCTGTGGAGTTGGGCAACAGTCACATTTTCACTCCATCTGTTTCTCTAGGAAAAATTACTTTGTTATCCAGGTGTATAATTAGATGGAAAGGACAAGTTTAGGACGAATACCCTCCTAGCTTTGACTAGTTTCACCAGGGAAACAAAAGTCCTGCTTTTAACTAAGGAAGGACAAAGTGCACTAAAAGCTGCATGGGAACTTTTAGGGTTTGGCTGAGGGCTGCATGCAGAAGTCTGGCTGGGGAGCAGCAGAACCAGGCGCTCTTTGTCACTGCCCTGGAGCGACAGCTGACCTTCACCCGAGGCAACACCTGTGTCAGCATGCTGCTGGCCCTGCCAGACAGACTAACCCATTCAGATTAACCAGTTTAAACTGGCTATTTGAAATAAGATGCAAGAACTTTCCGGGAGGGGATTAGCAAGTCCCTGCAGTGCCTGCTCCAATCTGACGGCAGATCTGAGGGCATCCCTGGCATCGCAGCTGCCACGAACAGTTGAGAAGGGGTGATGTCTTCATTGGGCACCAACCAAAAATGTGGCCAAGAGGTTGGCACTCCATGAGGACCAGTAGCAGCCAGAGGTTTCTTTCCTTGCCCAGCCGTCACTGCCCTGCCAGAGATGAACACACTCAGATCTGGCTGCTGCTGTTGTTTGATTTTCCCCAGCTGGTGACTGCATTAACAAAAACTGGGGAGCTGTGCCATGGCATGGAAGGGAGCAGCATGTTCTGTTGAGGGTGCAAACACAGCCCAGAGGGAGCTGTGAAATCTGGCATTTGCCCACAGCCTGAGAAGTGCCCCAATCTGTTTTCACTTTAAACCAGATTTACTGTCTGGACTGGAGTGGGACTTATGTGTATTTTATGTGGCTTAACCACTCACTGTGCTTCATAGGAGATGACAGTTCATGCCAGGAGTGGTTTACAGCCTCAGAGTGACTGCAGATGACCAGAGACTGGAGAGAATCCTGCTTGCTTCATGCTTTCTGTGACTCTTCCCACAGCTGGTCAGATCGCTCGGTGGTTTCTATGCTCCTTCCCTGCCTTGAGGCAAAGTCAGGTTCTGCATACAAGCTTCACATGCTTTCTCTGGATTTTGGAACAGCTTTATGAATCCCAGAGCTGTGCAAAGGTACAGGAAATATCCTGGTGACTGGCAACCACCTAGGATAAGTGGTGACTGTGAAGCCAGTCGAAAGGAAGTTGGTGGCAGCAGCATTCAGAAGGAAGCCTGGAGGATGGAGGAACCTACTGGCCACCTCTGTTGAAGATATCTTATTCTCTCAGGTTTCCTCCTTGTGTCCTGCTGTCAGCAGTCTGTATGATTCTACCAATTAAAAGCTGGATTGTTTTTTTCAGGTCAGTCTAAGAGAGTTAGGAACACGGCTCCCACAAGCACACCTGCTTCCACAGTCCAGGACTGTCCCTGCAGACCAATGACTATTCTGCCTGCACATGGAGGCACGCAGCAGCCTGCTGGCATGTTGGTCCTCTGCAGCTGCCACAGGACAAGAGTATATTAGGGCACGCCAGGGAGAAAGAAAGAAAGAAAGAAAGAAAGAAAGAAAGAAAGAAAGAAAGAAAGAAAGAAAGAAAGAAAGAAAGAAAGAAAGAAAGAAAGAAAGAAAGAAAGAAAGAAAGAAAGAAAGAAAGAAAGAAAGAAAGAAAGAAAGAAAGAAAGAAAGAAAACCAAAACCAGCATTGACAAAAAGTTGTGTAATAAGAGGAATTTGGCACACAAAATAATGTTTGGGGTCATCCAAGGAAGATGGACAGGATGGAAAGCAGGTAGGGCATGTACAGCATGTTTTTTATTACCCACTTGTGATGTTCACCAGCTTACAAAGGTACCAAACCAACGCTGGATTCAGGCTGTGCCTCAGCAGGAGCTGACACATTACAAACCACAAGGTAAAAATTCAAACACAACAGACTCATCTTCTTGATAAAAACAGTGAGAGTCATTTCTTTATATCTAATGGGCTGACAGGGAAGGAGATACATGGTCTGAGACAGCAGAGCTGGAAACTGTTTCATAGAAAGCAATATCATCCAGAGCCACATATATTTTAAACCTGTTCAGCCTTGCCCCTTTCATAAAGGGGACGTTCATAAGGAATGTTGTGGAGAGGTTGGTGCTGGTCTCTTCTCACAGGCAATTAGCAATAGAACAAGAGGGAATGGTCTCAAGCTGCAATAGGGAAGGTTTAGACTGAACATTAGGAAGAATCTTTTCACAGAGTGGTCAGGCATTGGAATGGGCTGCTCAGGGAGGTGGCTGGGTCACCAACCCTGGATGTGTTTAAAGATCGTTTGGATGTGGTGCCTGGGGATATGGTTCAGGGGTGAGCTTTGTAGAGTATGGTTAAGGGCTGGACTTGATGATCCCCAGAATCTTTTCCAACCCGAATGGTTCTGTGATTCTGTAAAAACAGACATTTCAGTACATGACATTTCCTAAATGCAAACGAGGCAAGCCAGACTAAAGTCTCTCAAGATTGCAGATAAGATTTGCAGCTGGTACAAATAAGTGAAATGTCAGTAAGGCCAGAAGAATTGCTCTGCTCCTTCGCCTCCTGCTGCTGCCGTCTCTGAACTTGACCCTACATTTCCCTTCCCTTACCGAAGTGGAGCACAGCACCAAGCATCACTGCAATCCCTTCTCCATCCTGCCTCAGCCTACTCTTGCTGTGCCACAGCTCCAGCCCCAGCCCTTCTCCCGAGACACCAGAGTGTCAAGCCAGCTGAAGGGAAAAGAGCCAGGGAGTGTGTGGCCTGGGTGGGAAGAGAGGTCTGAGTTATCGTCATTTCCTCTGTAATTGCTTCAAGAGTTTTCAGTAAAAAACTTCACAGGATGGGTTGGGCTATTTTTTCAGAGCCAGATTTTGGCAGACTTTGTTTTCAGACTAGTTTTTGTCCCTGAAGGTTTTTAGAAGGAGACTGGATGAGGGACTTAGTGCCACGATTTAGTTAATTAGAAGGTGTCAGGTGATAGGTTGGACTCAATGATCTCAAAGGTCTTTTCCAACCTGGTTAATTCTGTGATTCTGTGATTCAGTGAGGTCCTTTTTACCCTCCAGCCCTCAGCCAAAGCTTGCAGACCTTACTTTCCCAAGCCCAGCACAGCCTTGCCCATCTGATGGACAGATTTCATCCCGTTGCAGGAGGGAGAAGGGACTGTTGACCCTCCTGGCAGAAGAACATGCTTTTGCTTTCATTTTAGAAGTGACACTGGTGACAGGCAGTCCTGGTGGCAAGGCAAAAACATAAATTTCACTTGCTTGGCAAGGACAGGTTTATTCCTTCATAATCACTGGAAACATGGAGGCACTTGAAAATTCCCAACTGGACTTTGCTTTCTCAGTTTCTCTTTGCAGCCTCGTTTTAAGCAGAACAACAGCTTGCAGTGAGCAGGAAACAACAGCCGGAGCTACACAGCCACAACCACTTGCACGGGAGCTTGCCTGCTCTGGGGCTGGATTTAGTTATTGACCAGTGCTGACCCTGCGTAAATCTCAGAATCATAGTTTGGATAGGAAGGAACCTTTAAAGGTCAGCTGGTCCAACATACTGTCACTCTTGGAGACAGATTATCCCAGCTGAATCCCAGTAAACGGCAGCAGAGAAGCAGCTCTGAGGCAGCTGAGATAGGTAATGCTTTTTTTGTTCAATCACTTCTAAATCCTCTATAGTTCACATATGCATTTAGATTTTCTGGACATTTTATGTGATACATGACAGCACAGAGTAGAAATAATGATCTCAGTCTGGGATATTTTAAGACAAATTCTTTCGAGGAAGAACCCTAGGTTTTAAAGATTACATTACTGTTAGCTTATTATATTTACTTGGATGTGCCAGATACCAAATAATCTGAATTCATCTTACCTGACTGATGGCGTTCTCTACACATTCAGGAAACCAAACCGAAGATGGCATTCAGGAAAAATATTTTTTAAAAATATTAAGTCACTTATATGCATTGTGGTGATGAACAAAGATAATTTCTTGGTGTGCAGACATGAATGAGATGGACAAGAGGTTTTCATTTGGGTTAGATTTCATGTGAGCTCTGACAGATGTGCAGAAGTAGAGGGTCCTATAGGGAGAAGTGCCACAAGAGGATGAGAGCTTACAAGTAAGAATCAGAGTCTGAGGCAGCAAAGGGAATCTTATGGTTGGTGTCTACTACAGGTCATGCAATGAAGGCTTCAGCTCACAGGCCCTCATCCTGCTGGGAGACTTCATCCATCCTGACATCTGCTGGAAAAGCAACATAGCAAGCAGTAGGCAGTGGAGGAGTGTCCTGGAATGCATGGAGAATAACTTCTTAAGCCCTTCCAGAGGGGATGTGATAAAGGACCTCTTGGTCACCACTGCAAGTGATTTGAGGCAGCCTGCCCTGCAGTGATCATACACTGGTGGAGTTTGTGGTGCCGAGGGAGGGTTTCCCTAGAGCACAAGAGGTCTCAATGCTCAGTTGTAAGAAATAAGGCAAGAAAGGCAAGAGACTGGCATGGATAAGTGAAAACCTGCTGGTCAAACTAAAGTGCAAGAAGGAAATGCAGAGGCAGTGGAAGTAAGGACAGGTATCTTGGGAAGGGTGCAGGGACACTACCTGGTTGTATAAGGATGGGGTCAGTGTGGTAGTTTGAGGGGTGCCAGGTTCCCTTAAGAAAACTACAGAGACGAAGTCCTGTCCCAGTGGATGGACCTGGCTGTCTCAGGATGTTGTAATATTGTTATTCTATTCCACTTGCTGGTATCACAGCTTACAAGGCAGTGCCTGGCTGATATTTGTCTTTTCTCCTCCCTGCCTCTCCTCCCTTCACTCCCCTCTCTGGGCAGGGCGCATCCCTCCTTACCTCATGGTCTGTGTGTGGGAGATGGCTTTGAGCTGGCAGGGAATTGTGAGCTGCCTCATGTGTCCTGCTGAGGCCTTGCAGGCCTAAGCCAAGGAGGGCAGTTCTGGGCTACTCAGGCCTGCTGAGGGTGGGAGGGGTAGAGGATTCTAGAAGGTTTTAGTCCAATAGACTTGGCCTAGCTTGTGGATGTATTCATTCTGATTTCCTTTTGCATATGTGCACTTGCAAACAGAATCTCCCTTCAAACTTCCAATTGGTGTGCAATGTCTTCATTCTTATTCTTTAAAAGGAGTAAGTGTCACTTCTGTCCTCCAGTCCCAGCCCAAACTGGGACAGTCAGGAAGGCCAAGGCACAGCTACTGATGATCTTTCTCCATGGAGAAGACTGCATCTACCCTGACAACATAGAATCCAGAAGCAGAGAATGTAAACCCTCTCTAGCAGCTTGTTGCTTTGCAGGAAATAAATAGTGGCACTCAGCAATACCTCATAGAGGTCATGCTAATTTCATGCTTTCATGAAAGCTCCAGGTTTCCTTATCAAATCTGCCAGGCTGAAGTAACTGGAAGTCTAGATACTTAGCTTTTAAAATCTTCTTGCATCTCCTTGGCACTCTTCTGCCCACAGAGTGGAAATCAATTTAACACCAAAAAAGAACACTTAGAGAGTGACTGGAGTGGGGATATCCCCCAGGCTGGGCTGGGCTCCTCTTGCCACAGCTGTAACAGGGGCTGCCATCATAGCATGGGGGCAGCAACTAGCCAGGCAACCCCACTCCTCTGGGCAGATTGGTTTCTCAAACACCTTTGTATAGTCATTCTTCTTTGAAGGAAGGTGCCAAGGGCTGGCACTTGGGTGAGAGCTCCTGTCTCAAGGAACTACCACCACTCTCTGATGTGTTGGGGTTGGGTCCTGGCATGAACCACCATGAGATGCTCTCCTTCCCAAGAAACATCTGCCTCTTCCCGCTCCTCTCTGTAGTCTAATTGAAGCATTTTAGTAATTTCTTGCTTGGCAGAAGAACTCTTGCACCATAAAAACTCCATCAGCTCAAGATTGTGCCTTAGAAGTGCATCCTTTCCAGGTGTCTGCCTAGGCACTGGGGCCCACCCTCATTTACTTTTACAGGCTCAAGCATACTTTAACCTATAAAAACTCCTTAATGAAGCTGTGTGTTCCTGGCAAGCCCAGCTCTTTCAAGAGCATGCTGGTGTGTTCCTGGCAAGCCCAGCTCTTTCAACAGCATGCTGATACTTTTATCTTTCAAGTCATCTTGTTTTCTAATTGGGCCCCAGTGCCTGACTGCCTGCAAGCATTCTTGTCTACACAAAGATGCTGGTCCTCGGCAGATTTCTTATTCCTGCCTCAAAACTGCTGCAAATGTACAGCTGAGGAAAGTCAACGTGTTCTCACCCCTGGCAGACAGTTCATGTGCTTACACAGGCCATGCAGCCAAAGGTACCATCATCTCTCCTGTCCTGTCTGCCTGTGTGGGTCAGTAGTGATGGGTTTATCAGTACAGAGTAAAAGCTGAAGTCACAGAATCACAGAAACATATTGTGTGGAAAAGACCCCCCCAGGATCATCAAATCCAACTGTTAGCCCCTCTTTAGAAAGTTCACCCTTAAACCATATCCTCAACTACCACATCCAAATTACTTTTAAGCACATCCAGGGTTGATGATTCCACTACCTCCCCGGGCAGCCCATTCCAAAGCCTGACACCTCTTTCTGTGAAAAAATTCTTCCTAATCTCCAGCCTAAACCCACCCAGTGGCAGCTTGAGGCCATTCCCTCTTGTTCTATCACTATTTACCTGCGAGAAGAGACCACAAGCAGCCTCCCCACAACGTCCTTTCAGGTAGCTGTAAACAGTGAAATGTAGCCACCCTGTTGCCTGCCAGTAATGCAGAAATAAGCCTAACAAGTGGCTTTCATTGGTCACCAAAGTCTGGCTTACAGCTTGTCCCCAATAGCAAGTGGAGACAGGATAGCAAGTCTCTACATGAGGTCCTGCTCCTTTCAGAGAGCTTTCCCTTCCCTCCCAGAAGCCTTCTGCAGCAATCCAGCACTGCAAAGTGACACCAATGTGTCTGAGTATCCATAAGATTCCTGCGGTGCTGACTCTGCATTCTCACAACTCCTTCTTTACTGGCATGCTATACACGAGCACCTGGGACCCAGAGAGGCCTAGAGGGCAGGAGACATTCTGCTTCTGTGCAGCAGCAGAGCATATGTGAACCCCAAGGATATCTGAATGCTCTGGGGCAGGAGGCAGCTGCAATGCCTGTGCCTCTGAGATTTCACCCACATTCAATAGTCCCATGAATACAAATTAAAATGAACATTAAAGTAAACTTGTCTGAGACCATTCTCTGGCAGAGAATACCCTTAGCCTTACTACTGAAGTCTCAGCTTCCAAAGTAGTGTAGCTTCACCTATGCCACCTAATGGGAAGGGAGCCTGGCACATGCCAATTCCCAAATCTTACCCCAGCCTCATCTGGGAGACTGTCTTTGCCTCAGGCCGAAACCAGGCTAGGAACCACTGCATTGCTATAGATGGTTTAGCTCCACTTCATAAGGAAGCTCCCTGACAGGTTTTCAGTCTGACAGAAGGTGCGTGTCCACCCAAATTTACCTCCTTACTGGATTGTGAAGCCTACAGAGCTGGGGTTTGACCTTGAATTTGGTGAGAGGTGACCCTGTTAACTCATTGTCCTTAACATGGGGCAAATGTTCCCATGAAGGTATGTTATTTGTGGATTTCTTACATAGACCTGGGTCTTCCTGTTGAGGAAGAACTTCCTGCGCTGTAGTTCATACCCATTACCCCTTGTCCTATCACAGGGCATAACTGAGAAGAGTTTGTCCCCTCCCTCTTGACCCCCAAGCCTCATCTATGTATAAACATTGATTAGATCTCCTCTAAGTCTTCTCTTCAAGCCAAAAGCCCCCAGGTCTCTCAGCCTTTCCTCACAGGACAGTGCTCCAGCCTCTTCATCATTTTTTGTAGCCCTGTCCTGGACTCTTTCAACTGGGGAGCCCAAAACTGAACTCAATATTCCAGGTGAGGTCTTGCCAGGACAGAATACAGGGGGAGGAGAACTTGAAGGCAAGCCAATTGCAAAGGTTTGGCAGTGCAGAGGAGGGTGACAATTTTAACTAACATACAAACTCCTTGTCAGCAGGTATTCTTGAGATTTAGGATCCAAAATATTACTTATTGAATGGGTAAGTGGGTAATGAGGATATTAGACATTTTTCAGACAGGACTGAAAAACTACTAAGGGTATAAACCACTATCCTTCAGAGCCCTGTCCCTCACTAAATGTTCAGAGGAAGGGTTCAAGAGTATATGAAATGTGTCTCCTAAGGACACATTCCTCTGAAACAGCTGGCATGCTGAAAACAGACACACTGCAATCCCATGAGTTGGGTTGGGTTTTCCTCTCCATTTGAGATTACAGAGATTCCTGTGAATTAAGGCAACTATATTCTAGATGAAAAGGTAGGAAGAACAGCCTATATCCTTTCAAAAAGAGTGGTGGGCTACAGCATCAAGGGATACCATCCTGACAAATACAGATGCCAGGCATGGATGTGGAAATTTTGTGGGTTTATTTGCACAAAACCCATTTAGCCCCTAATGTATCTCTCAATGGAGAAAAAAAAAAAAAAAGGTCCATTTGCTTTGCCACAGAAGGGACAAACAGGCTTCAGTGGTTGATTGATTGATTGAACTATGCCTCATGTCTTCAAATAAGGGTTTTTCTGTGTTTGGGAATCTATTTCTAGGTCATTTAGCAACTGAAAGTGTCAGGCATAGAAGATAAAGATCTCAGTCCAAAAGCAGGCAAGGTAGTATCTTTCTCGTGGCAACAGAAGAACCAAGACACAAGGCAATGACATGTTGTGAATATGCAGATGAGGCTACATTATATCTGGATATGGAAAGTGCAATGCTTTTACCAGACTAAATGACCCCACCATTGAAAAAAAAAAAAAAAATTTAAGGTCATACATCCATGTAGAGGAAAGGCCAGGAGGAAAAAATGTATTGACAATAAAAATATGTCTGGTGTATTGTGGGCAATTTCAGCTGAGTCACTGGGCAATAATGAAGTAAATCCCAGCATTGTAAGGAGAAAGCCCACCTACATATTTGGGAAGCATTCCAGTTTGCTTAGCACTTTCCACAAGGCATTTAACAGGAATGCCCTTTCACCATTTTGCTATGTTGAGTCTTCTGCTTGTGCAGTTTTGGTCTGCTCCCAGACCATAAATTTTAACTCTCAAATGCTATATTTAGGCTATGGTTTGCTTCACTGGAGTTTTCATGCAAAATTTCCTAATTACAGTGGTATTTGACTCTATAAAAATATTGAAGTCTTTGGGAAAAACTCAAGTCTTTACAACTTGCTGCAGTCAAATTATTTCTAATGGTTTATAAACTTCCTCAAACTCCTAGTTCCATTGCCGAGAGGGTAAAACAAGGGTTCACTCCAAACTTCAGCTTTACTGCATGCTAATCTGCACCACCTGATGCCTAGCTCTATGTGTGCTGGCTGATCAGTCCTGCTGTCATTTAACACCTTAGAGTATAAAGAATCACAGAATGGTTTAGGTTGGAAGGGACCTCAAAGATCATCCAGTTCCACACCCTGCCCCCGCCACAGGCAGGGACACCTCCCACTAGAACAGGTTGTTCAAGGCCTCATCCAGCCTATCCTTGAACATGTCAAGAGAGAGCATCCGCAACTTTCCTGGGCAATCTGTTCCAGTGTTTCACCACCCTCACTGTAAAGAACTTCATCCTAACATCTAGTTTAAATCTCCCCTCTGCCAGTTTAAACCCATTACAAGACCTTGTAAATAGTCCCTCCCCGGTCCTCCTGTAGGCCCCCTTCAGATACTGGAAGGCCACTCCAAGGTCTCCTGGAAGCCTTCTCTTCTCCAGGTTGAAGAGTCCAACTCTCTCAGCCTGTCCTCATAGCAGAGCTGCTCCAGCCCTTTGATCATGTTCGTGGACCTCCCCTGGACTCGCCCCAACAGGTCAATATCCCTCTTGTGTTGGGGGCTCCAGAACTGTACAGTTAATATCTGACCATATTGAACAACATGTCTTGTTTACATTCTGTTGGAGACCACTTCTCATGTAAAGCCTTTATAACTTGGCTGTCTGACAGATGAGATTCATGAGATATTTTTGTCCTCTTGGAAACAGACTCCCTCTGTAAATGAGGTCTACCTGGATCCTAATGAAACTGTAACAGATGTTGCCATGCAGCTTCTTTCATTTTCTTTTTAGCGATAAATGTCATAGAAAAATAAGCTTTTAGGTAACTGCTTTTTCTCACAGTTGACTTGCTAGAGCAAGACAAAAAGCCTAACTTTATTTTTTCTTATCTTTTATCAAACTGTTAAAAATCCAGATCTGCATTACAAAACTTGAGGTAGTTTTCACAGAATCACGGAATAGTCTGTGTTGGAAGGGACCTCCAAAGGTCATCTAGTACAACCGCCCCTGCAGTCAGCAGGGACATCCTCAACTAGATCAGGCTGCCCAGAGCCCTGTCGAACTTCACCTTGAATGTCTCCAGGGAAGAGACCTCAACCACCTCCCTGGACAATTTGTTCCAGTGTTCACTACCCTCATGGTGCAGAATTTGTTCCTAACATCCAACCTAAATCTACTCTTCTCTAGTTTGAAGCCATTTCCCCTTGTCCTATCACTGCAGGCTTTTGTAAACAGTTTTTATTCGTCCTTCTTGTAGCCCCCTCCAGGTACTGCTACATCTCCAAGTCCTTTTCCAGAGGGCTGCTTTCTATCACCTCCTCCCCCAGCTTGGATTGATAGAGAGGATTGTTCTGGCCCAGGCGAAAAACCCTGCACTTGCTCTTGTTGAACTTCATGAGGTTCACCTGGGCCCAGCTCTCACCTAGCCTTATGGTACCTGAAAGTTTCTGCCTCCTCTTGTCCAGTATTACATGGGAAAGGTAATGCTGTTTACTAAATTGCATTTCTATCTTTGTTGAATTTAAACACTTCTGTTACTGAACATACTGTGGTGCTATTCCAATAGGTGACATAGTACACCCACTGAATAGCTTTGTTTATGGTCAGACAACAAATGTCTATGCCTATGTCTAAAACTTCCCTAGGCCTCTTGTTATTCTGAAGAAGAGACACTAAATTTTAAGATACTAGATTTCCCAGGAATCCAAATCAAGCACCTCAGCCTTGACAGCACTGCATGCAGGTAAAGCCGAACACTGCCCATACCTAGGTGATCCTCTCACAGCCTTGCCTGTGGGCAACCCTCCAGTTTTCAGTCATCAGAGCAAACAGTGTGCCAGACGTCAATTTCATTCAGTCTCAAGGGTCGTGGTTTGATGGAACTAAAGCCAGAGTAGAGCCTTCTGCACCATGCTTGAATTCTCAGACTGAAAACTTTATTCAGTACCTTGGGTACTAACGGGTGAGGTACTAATATCTGTACTAATACCTGCATGCAACCACTTGTGGGTTTGCACTGTGAATCGGATCAATACTGGGCTTCTCCAGCTTTAAGGACCACCCCACCCT
>VWYK01010598.1:6520-18442 GCA_013399775.1 Semnornis frantzii | reverse complement strand
TTTAGTGTGTGTTGCAAGGAATTGCATTCATCCAGCCACAAGTATGGTGCCCCATGGCATGGAGAGACAGAGAACAAGAAAGTTGCTGAGCTGGTACTGCCAACAAAGTCCCCACATCATCACATTGCAGGATGACTTCTGCTTTGAAGTGCCCAAGGCATGAGACACTCTCTGATCCACCCCTCCAAAAATCTTGCTGTTCTTTCCCTGTTCCCAAAGCTCTGGAGCTGGAGCATCTAAATCATTCCAGTGTGGGAATGCTTCTGGGGGAAGTTCAGCTTTCCTTTTACTCCATCTGATGATATTTTAGATTGAAAGGGCTTGTAAAAGGTTTTCCTTCCAACCATATCAAACAGTCCAGGGTGAGGGTGGACAAAATGTAAGAAACAAACAGGACTTTTTCTCATAGGATTTCTTCCTTTCATGCTACTTTGAAGTCTCCCCAGCAAATAATTCTTGCATCCAAACAGTGCCAGAATATTTCAAAAGGACAAGCTGATTTTTTTCCTTATGCAATAGAAATTGAAAACTCTTTTTTTGAGTATACTTAATCAATGCATGTTGGTATCTTACCAGATGCATACATCAGATACTCCCTAAGGTGTATGTGTCAGAGCCCGGAAGGAGGAATGTGCCTTTGCAGTCACACGGCCAGCAAATCACACTGGGTTTGTGCTTCCATGAAGCTGCTGACATAGTTTAAAGTATTACTGTAGGAGACTCTTAGACAGTTCTGGGAAGCAAAGCAGCATTCTCAGTATATGTAGGATCAGGCCTATTTTTCTATACCAACATAGGGTCTTGAACAAATCCAGGCAGATAAATTTAAAGGTTTGCTAGATTGGAGTAGTCTCAGGTGAGTCAGGTGAGTGTGGCTAAGGCATTTCCATTTTGGCAGTTACCCCATCCTGGAGAGAAGAGGTTAACATATCATATGGCTTCCTTGAACTTAACTAATACCAAAAAACCTCTTTCACCCGGATTGGTTAGGGGCTAACAAATTAATGCACAATCTTACACATCTGGCTACACAGTAGGATGCTGTAATTACTCTGCTTCATCATCTTCTCCTGTGCAGAGGAGTGTTCAAAATACCAGTGCAGGGACCCACGTTTGTTTTACCTTGTTCAGGGGATTGAAGAGCTGACAGCAGATACTCCAGACACTCAATCATTTCCCATTCCACATGGAAAGTCAGCTTCCAGGTGCTGACTCCAGATTGCTTCTCCTACATCTCCTAATGCTTGCCAGCTGGGCTGCCACTAGCAGGTACCTGTTGGGATAGGCTTTTTTTTGGTTTTCAGCCCACTGCCATAAACAATCAGAGGACTTCTAGGAACAGCAGCCACTTCAAACCAGACTTTAAACTGGTTTGTGCTGCGCAAATCAGGCAAAACTCGTTTATAGGAGTTAAGGATTTGGCCCCCAGTGTTTACATAACTGAGCCACTCCCTGCAACGAATGACTTCTCCTTAACTAAAATAAGAAGCTGAGAGATAGTGTCTATAGACTGTAAGCAGATCTTGGTATCGGTGCTATAGATAAAGTTGATGTCTTGGAAGTAAAAAAGCAGCTTAGAAAACTATTCTGTCAGAAATAGGCATGTCTTATTTTCTTCCCAGAGGAGTGATTTTCAGTACAAACCTGTATGGTTCAGAGATTCAGGCATCCGGGGTCTCACTTGGGATAGCAGCTCAAGTTCCAGCTAAACTCATGGGAATTAGCAGGCTGCAAGTTCTGTTGCACACTGCTTCCTGTTTCTAATTATTCCTCTCAATGTTAATATTAGAGGTCAGTTGACTGCTGCCAGAGTCACCTTATGCTATTTCTGAAAGCTTTCATTTGTAACAAAGCACCACTGAACACCCACTGCTGTCTCCTATAATATGCCTCGTGTTTCATTCCTGATTAAGATAGGATCATTACAAACTTGTGCAACTTGCAGGACTGAAAGAAAATTAACCTTCATTTAATCCATAGATCCTGAAAATTACCAACGTTGTTACATTGGAAAATTAACCCGAAGTCTTAAGTGGGCTTGCTTACAGCTGTACATCCACATCCCCATGACTGCAATCTGCCCACAGCTGTACCACCACCCACTCTGTGAACTGATGAGTTTTCATAAGCAAATTAATCCCTAAAAAAGAACTTTCAGGTGACGGTGGAAGGTGCTTCCAGGAAAGCAGCACTGGAAACCTTCTCTACTGCATAGCTGAGTCATTTGCCCCAGCCTGTCAGTGGAGAAGCTGACTGAAGACTCCCTCTCATTGATGAGATAAAGGGATAATTCTCTGCCTACCTGGGATATGAAATGTCTCTGTAGCTCTGCATGGTTCTCCCTATTTCTAAACTCTCTCTATAGTAGCCAGCACCATTCTGTTCAAAGTTGTGCCATAACAATGCACAGAGGGAAATGCATTATGTTGTTGTGACCTGCACAGCAATGTTAGGTAATGTTTTCAAACCATCACAGAATGGTCTTGGTTGGAAGGCACCTCCAAAGGTCATCTAGTCCAACCCCCTTTGCAGAAAGCAGGGGCATCCTCAAATAGACCAGGCTGCCCAGAGCCCTGTTGATACTCACCTTGAATACCTCCAAGCATGGGGCCTCAACCACTTCCCTGGGCAACCTGTTTTCATGTCCTGTCCTAAGAAGCTCTTGCTCAGGATGACTATATGTGGTGGCAGCTATTTTATCTTCTGGCATGGTGGAAGATGTTATGGAAACTGACCTGACTCTGTTCCGAGCAACTACAAAAAAACAAGCCACAGGCAGAGCACGAAAATTAGAGAGGGATGACTCAATAAAAGACAAACTCCAACAGTTCTCTGAACAAATAAAAGAGCAAATAATCTGATTCACAACGGAGGCAGCAATCTCCCTTCAACAGTCTCTTCTGAAGAGCTATCTGCATACCAGAAGTTCCTATACTAATTTTCCCAAAGGCCTAATCCTGAAAGTGAGAATAAAATCATACTCATACCTCCTCAACATTTATAATCAAAGTAGGGATCTTGTCAAAACAAATATTTTGTTTAATCCTTTAATTTCCCCTGGAGAATAGATGCATAAAAGTCAGCTGGTCTACACTGTGCCCAAGGGGCTGCTTTGCAAAGGACAAGAATAGGAAGAGGTGCGTCCTCTCCTAAGCATGGCATAGGAGGTAGAGAGCTTAAAACCAGGAGTTACTTAGCCTGATTCAGTTGGGGAGGTGAGTATGCACCTGATTTGGAAATTCAGTAAATAATGGTTAAATCCTTAGGCAGTAGTTCACACTTCATAAAAAGGTATTAACTCAAGTTGTTTGGGGATTTTTTTTTTTGGGTGTGTTTTACTTCTTCTTTTACCCCCTACCCATTATCTTACTTGTATCTACTTGCAGAAGCATTTCTGCTGGGCTCATTGCGTTGGAGTGCGATACTCTCAATACCTCATCAGTGTTGCATCCATATTGATTAGGACATAGCTTTGTAGGCATGATTTAAAATAAAAGTGATGCTGAAAAGGCTACTCACACCTCTTCTGTGCATCCCCAGCCACCCATACTTACCTGCTTCCGTCAGCTCTTATGTTTATATGGGCATGGATCTAGCTGTAAAATAGCACAACCCTGCAGATGAAAGACACCTTTTCAACCAAAACAGATTAAGAGTCATATAAGCACCAGAGTCAGTACAATGAAGAAGGCCATGCATGTTAGCATGGTGGGAAACAAGGGGCAGTAGAGACATGAGGTGCAAATCCAGGCTGGGTGGTTGGGGGTAGGGGGAAGCTCAAGAGCACTCCCTAGGACTTGTGGGTGTCGACTGATGAAAAATTCAGCATGAGTCAGCAATGCGTGCTTGCAGCCCAGAAGGCAGCCATGCACTGGGCTGCATGCAAAGGAAGTGTGATCAGCAGGGTGAGGAAGATGATTCTCACCATCTACTCTGCTCTGCTCTCAGGAGAATCCGTCTGGAGTACTCTGTCCAGCACTACCCATGACTTAAGAGGGATATGCAAATACTGGAGGTGGTCCAGAGGAGGGCCACAAAGATGATCAAAGGGCTGAAGGACCTCCCCTGTGGGGACATGCTGGGAGAGCTGGGGCTGTTAGTCTGGTGAAAAGGCTGTGGCAAGACCTTATAGTGGCCTTCCAGAACCTGAAGGGGTCCTACAAGAAAGCCTGGAGAGGGCTTTTTACTTTTTTACCATGCTCTGAATCTATGAATGCTGAAGACTGTGCACACAAAACCCAACGCCCAGCAGAGGAACCACTACATTGAGTAGAGCTTTCCAGAGATGGTGGCAGCCCCGCCCCCCCAGCTGTAAAATATATAAAAGACATTCTTTTGCACAGCTGGCTTGTCTCTGAGATTTCATACAATTAACAAAACCCACATTGCCTGTATCAAGACAAATCCAGTAAGCAATTCTGTGGTTTCACCTCTTAGTTTTCTTTTCTCTGGGCACCAGAAAAAAAATTATTGGCTTCCCAGTGTGAAAAGTCAGGTTTCTTTTAATCATGAATGTACAAGGGATTACTTGCATGGCAGGGTAAGAGACCATCACAGTTTTGCTCCTGCAACACCTGGAATTAGTCCTGGACTTCTGTATGGATTGTGTATATTGATGAGTTGAGCTCTATGAGCTCAAATTTGTTCACAAATTGTCAAACTTGCCAGCACCAGACCAAATTCCCTCTTTTTTATTTCATTCTAGTGCAAGTGTTTTTTGAGTCACCGGAGGCCACCATTACAGATAAAAGACTTAAAGACTTTAAAGTTTCATTTAATTGATGCTATATGAAGGGGGATTTTGGAAAAAGTCCTTATTGATAGTCATGGGAGTCATGACAGGGACTGTGGCCTCGAAAGGACAAGAGAGTATTTCTGATTGCTCCTTCCTTAGACTCGGCATGACGCCATACATTCTCTGTTTTGCAGCAAATGTTACAATGAAAATTCTACTAAAAGCAGTTTAACTTAATTTTAAGCAGATCCAAATCAGAGAACAACTGAACCACTGAAACTGTGAGCTCCATCTTCAACCACCTTTTCCCTTCCCCATCTCCCAGTTAATTTAACTTCTTCTCCCAGCTGTATTTGTGATGAACCTAAAAATTTAGGAAAAGACAATCACAAATCTTGACACTGTATTTCATTTGCCCTTAAAGATTTTCTTTCCAGTAAACACATTTTTTCTTCTCAGACGTGGTGTGGCTTTGCCTCACAATGTCTATTATCAGCAAAGAAATTAATTTACCTTCCTCTAGCCAAAGAGATTTTAAAACTGGGAGTCCTTCTCTAGTTAGCATATAGCCTTCCCAGCTCTCCTTGCCAGCAGGGAGTCTATTTGGCTATTTCCCACATCTCTTCATGATCTGTTGCTGCCAGACCTGCAGCTCTGCTACAAGTTCCTTTCCAAACACGTTTTCAAGGACTTGTGTATCTTTCTACAGTATCAGACTTTGTATTATGACATCCTTCCCACCCATTGATAGATTCTTATGAACTCTATTAATGCTTATCTAGAAAGATAATCTTGCACATGAGAGCAGAATATAGCAACCGTCAGAAGTGAGCTGGCCCCTAGACACATCTAGGAAAGTATTTTATATGGATTTAAATCACTCATTTTTTTAGAAGGCAGGAGTTAACTGTAACATTAAATACAGACAGATGCACAAGGTAGTAACCACAAACCAGCAACTCTGTGGGGAGTACCTGTGTACACAATCCTACCTGCCCATTTCCTACCCTCCTGTAAACACAAGGCACATCACTTTTTACTTATGTCATGCTCACTCCTGGGTACTACAGGGAAAAGCACACATGTATGCTGACTGTGAGACGGCAGACAAAACAGGATGTGAAGAGTCAGTTTGGAGAGAGTCAGAGCCTTTTGCAAAGCGTGTGTTGCCCTTGTACCTCAGCAATGTCAGTTCTTCTACACATTCCGTGCACACATTTCAACCCACGGATCTAACGGGCCCGTGCTACTATGTGTGTTTTTTGGTTTTATCAAAACATTACAGTATCACTGCCAGTCTTTTGAAAACCGTTACTGCACTATTCATTGAGCAACCATTCAGGGGCTTAGCAGAACTAAGAGGAGAATTTACTCCCTGGTTGCTGGCTTTGTTTGATGATGTTTTTTCTTTCCTCTTCTCCTATTTTGCTTTCTTTCACTACGTAATTTACAAGTAAATGATCTTTCAGCAGCAGCTGCATCAGACCTAGTGTTGTCAGGTTTTCAAACACTGAGGTTAAAGCTGTGTAGCCACGAGCAGTCTTTTGTTGATATTTTAAAGTAGGTAGGTTTAATGGAAGAACAAGACAGCCACACAGGGAAACACAGCAAATATTTTTACATTCGAGTGACTCTGGGAAAAAAAAAAAAATCTGAATTGTTTTTGTCTTTTGGAAGATGTGACCTTTTACTCTGTTCGAAACTTCATTTTGAATGGCTACATTCTATAGCTGAAGTTCGTGCACCTGTTAACAAGTAATTGGATCGTGATGTAGGTGCCTAAGAACACAGAAGTCCCCCTGCATAATACAACGGAGGCTGAACTCCTCCACTCGGCCTCTGCTGCTGGGAAGCTACTGGCCCTTGCAATGCTCCCGGAGAAGCAGCACAAGAGGGCGCCTGATGCCTCGAATATGTGAAGTCTGACTTTTCTGCAGCCTTTTCTGCAATAATATGTCGTATATCCAATGTCAAATTCAGTTCAAAAAGTTATTACAGTGAGGTGGGATGGGAGAGGTCATTGTAGATCCCTCAGCAGCACCTTGGTAGCATGTTTTAGCCACAGTTTTGCTAACTTCCTGAGAGTATTTGAGAATATTTCCAACATCTATGAAACAGGCTGGAATCTCTGTTAGCAATTCTGTGTTTTCTTAAAAAAAAAAATCCTGTATTCATGTTGAGGGGGGGGACGACGACAACTTCTGTCATATGTTAGATTTAAAATGGTAGGAAGCAGGAGAAATATTCAGAAAACAGTAAGACAAAAGCCAAAAAAGTTAATTTATGTCAAATTTAGTCTGGCAACCACCCAAACTGTGGACTTTGGTAGACTGCTTGTTGGTTACAACAGAAGCCGCTTCCTCTATAGAACACGCATATCAACACTATTGTCTGTTTCCTGGGGACAGGCTTGGGGTGTCTCAGCCCTCGGGGGGGGAGCTCAAAGCTGCGCAATGTTGCTTATGTGGAGCAGAGTGATTGAAAAACACAAAGCCGCAAACCCCCAGCGGTGGCCCCGTGGGGAATTCTCCCATGCATATCTCGTTAGAAAATGAATCGGAGTATTTTTCTCCCTGCCCCAACTCTGGGCACTTTGACAGCTCCATTCAGCTGAGGGGAGCAAGGCTTTGCCCAGGGTTCCTCTAGAGCTGCAGATGACTCATGCTGGAAGAGATTTAAGGAGACAAAGTCTTCTGTAAGTTTTTCCCAGTTCATTTTAATGCTTTCTATGCAATTGCTGTTCACGCAGCAGAGCCTCGCACAGCACAAACAGCCTGACAAGGCAGGAAGAGCAGCAGGCCCAGGCTGCTTCCAAGAGGTGCCAGAGCTGCCCGTTCCCTCCCGGCAGCCAGACTCCTTCCTCTCCTGCAGCATCATCATCACGAAGAAACCAATCCATCCTTGCTACCCTCTTAGGACATGCAGGAGAAGCAGAGAAACAATGGGACTGATGGGACTTTATCACAATTTTCTTCCCATAACCAGCACTCCCTGCCCAGAAGTGCAGGAAACTATTCCTGAAGCTCCACTTCCCCACTTTTCATTGTTTGGTTTTTTTTTGCTTTATGGGTAAGTGTCTTCCCTACCCTTTCTTTCCCTTTTCCATCTTTGTACAGGGCTATGGAGGCACAGCTGGAGATCTGCAGGCTTCGGACGCTCACTCACACTAGGTGAAGATGGACAGTCCAGTCCCATAAGTAGATTCCCACAGAAGATTGTGTGAGGCTGGTACTTCCCCCACTGCTTCTTGCTCCCACTCTGCTCTCCACTTCCAAATAGGTAAGAAGTCTTCTTTTATGCAGAAGAGAAGTCTTCTTGTGTAAGATGGAGAGAGCCTTCCTTGCAGATGTTTCAGGAGAGCTCACTACCATGCTCCCCCAACAATGGAGCACACAAATGAGGTCATGATGTTAATATACAAGACAGGAAATACAACCAAGCATAAAAACCACTGAAAGTGAACATCTATGAAGTACAGCCATGAACACCAAGGACAGCACTAAATTGAAAACAAGAGAAAAATTGTGGTTCCTCTAACTTCTTCCACTTTTACTAATCTCTAGTGTCACTTGTAACAGTAGGTACTAAAAACAGGTCCTCAGACACTGTTCAGGGCCTTCAAGCTTTGCAAACAAAAATGAAGGGGTTTCTTTTACAGGGTGATGGGGACCGAGTGCCTTACTCCAGGCCCCAGACTTAATTTAGTACGTTGACACCAGTCTGATAATCCAGATGAACATGCTGAGATTTGTAAACCTCTTAATTTTTCCCTCACCCCCCCCCCCCCCACGCTTTTTCTGTGAGTTAAACTAGTTCATTACCAATGATCTTAGTCATTCTTAGATTTCTCTTTTTACTGTGTGTATCCCTTTATTTTCCAGAAAATTGCACTGAGGTCTTCAGTCTCCTTCAGCATGGTTCACCTGCCTAATTGCAGCTGCCCAGGTCTGAGCCTAGACTTTTTTGTAGTCACTCAAGAGTCACTCGTTTCATCTCATATTAAACATATAAATAGCATCATCTGAACCACACTTTGTAAGACCTCCCTCCATCAATGTTAAAAATTTCTAGGAAAATCTCAGAAGCTCACAGTCAGCCAAGTTTGTATCGCATACTTGCCTTTATGTCAAGTGGTTGACAAACTGAGTGTCAGTGCTCTGGAGGAGTGGTGGCACCTGGCTACCTTGCCTTCAACCACCACAGTTCCCCCTTCTTCTGTGTCATGGGAAGCAACGGTGGGAAAGGAAAACAAAAGCCCTGGCTTCACCTAGTCACAGAAACATAGAATCATAGAACGGTAAGGTTGGAATGAACTTCAACGATCATCTAGTTCCAACCCCTTGCCATGGGCAGGGACACCTCCCACTAGAACAGGTCACTCAAGGCCTCGTCCAGCCTGGCCTTGAACACCTCCAGGGAGGGAGCAGCCACAACCTCCCTGGGCAACCTGTTCCAGTGTTTCACCACCCTCACTGTAAAGAACTTCTTCCTAACATTCAGTCTAAATCTCCCCTCTGCCAGTTTAAACCCATTGCCCCTCGTCCTGTCATTACATGACCTTGTAAATAGTCCCTCCCCAGCCTTCCTGTAGGCCACCTTCAGATACTGCATGGCTACTATAAGGTCCCCTCAAAGCCTTCTCTTCTCCAGACTGAAAAACCCCAACTCTTGTACCCTGTCCTCATAGGAGAGCTGCTCCAGCCCTCTGATAATCTTTGTGGTCCTCCTCTGGACCTGCTCCAACAGTTCCCTGTCTTTCCTATGGATCTAATATGGTCGAGTTTGGTAAAGTGCCATCCTGATTGGCTAATCTATGTCCAAAGGCCCATTGGACTCCAGCTTCATGGATAAAAGGGATGAGCAAGTAACATAACAAGCTACTGCTGCCATTGCTGCTTCTGCCTCAACATGCTCTCTGTACTATTGCCTCATTGCATCCTGCCTGCCCCTCTAGAAGTCTCCTTCTGAATTTGGAGTCACGAGGAACCAGGTCAGAGACTATGCTAGACTTCCAGCTTCCTGAAAAAAGAGCCTGGGAAAATTCCAAAGCCTCTAACAACTTTGAAACCACCAAAAGCAACCTCTTCATGTGCTTTGGGTACTGTTTGATTACTATTTTGTGAGTAAATATTCAAAGCCCCTCTCTAAGAAATTCTGTAACTAGATTCTATTGTGCCTTTCTGCCCCAGTAGCAGAAAGGAGCCTCTCAAGTCCCCTGATGGGCAAGAGGTATAGTTGAAACTAAGAACCTCTTTCCAGTTTTAATGTTTGTATTTGGTAGTTATCCCTTAAAGTGTTCTAGTTTTGCCTGTTTCCTGTGTGTATAAGTATCCAAATATTGCATTTTGAACCTTGTAAATAAGTTTTTTGGTGAGATTTAATGCTAATAAACAATTTTCATACTTACTAACAATATTTCCCTGCATATCAACATTAATACCAATGGTTAATTTTGCATAATTTGTAACAACTGTTAATCCTGCAGATCACACTGACAGACTTCATTTCTGAGGCCAGAACTGGATGCAGGTCTGGAAATGCTCTTCATTGAGGCTTATAATAAAATTTTCTTTCAACAAGGAACTCAAAAGTACTTGAACTGCAGACTAAGTCTGTCTCAGGTTGTGGACTGTCAACAGAACAGGCTGGATGGGACCACACAATCACAGAAACACACTATTATCTACTAATATCATCGTATGCTCCTAAAACCATACAGGTTTTTAGCTTTAAGCAGATACCCTTGAATGAAATTCATGAGAACACTGTAGCAATTCTGTACAGTTAATGATGAATACAGCTGTACATTTGCTGCAGATTTTTGGCAGCTCTAGCCATGTCATGGGAGTGGTCTTTTATTGCTACACACAGACACTGAAGAGACATAGAAAGGAATCTTTTCCCTTAACTTGTAATTGGGTGTGTCCTTCCAAAAACACTATAAAGGGGCCTCTATTGTGTCAGCCAGTCCAGGAGGAGACGATTCCCAAAACAAGGGAATGGTCTAGGTGCTCACACTGTTGGGGTCATCAAGGGGAGAAGTTACGTCTGGCTAGGGAAAGAGTATGCAGCACCAGGCTAAAGCACACAGGAGCTTTGCATGAAAACAGTACATCTCATCCTGGGGAACTTCTATTTACTTGAGTGCCTTCCCTATAATCTCATTTTATGGATCACATGTTTCGGGAATGCTGCAGTCAGGAGACTGTCAGACACTAAAAGGAAGAGATTCCTTTCACTGGACTGCAGAAAAGCAGGATACATCCTCAAATACTCTCACGGCAGCCTTCTGCTTAGCTACAGCCGTATTACCATAACAAATGTTTTCGTCTTAAACAGGTACTGAACGCTAGCAAGGAATATAAAAACCTGGCTTTGTGGAGTACGAAAGCTATAATAAGGGATTTAAAATTCACATTGGAACACTTTTCCTGTTTGAAAATTGAACACACAAAAAATGGCATCTCAGCTTTTTGAAAAAAATAAGCTCCAAGGTGGTGAAACAGACTGGTAAAAACCACCCAAGACTACCACAAAAAAGAAATAAACAACCCCACCCCCCAAAACAAAACAAACAAAACCCCACCAAAAAGCAAACAAAACACAACCACAGTAGAAGTTTTATGATTTTCAGTTTGATAGTTCCCTTCTTTATGGATAGGTCCATTAACTTGCAGACAGAATAAGTAATTGGATCAGAATCAGTAACCACCCCGTGTCTTTGGTGGGGTATTACATCTCAGCAGCAAAAGACTGAGAAAGGGTGGAGCAATGTCAAAGAAAATTCACCATGCCTGAAACAAATCTGCTAACATTTCCTGCCCCTAAAGACAGTAAATATTGGCCTGGCTGCATACAAACAACTTTTAGGCTTCAAGTATGTCAGTTCTTAGATGATTCGGACAACTAACAAAACTCTCCCAGCCACTTTTACCAACAAAACCCCTTTGTTCTCTAGCCAGGGAGCGTAATGTTTTAATCTGCTCCCCCCATTTCAGTAAGAGCAAGTGTTCAGTACCTGGCAGGAGCCAGCACTTCTTAAGCTGCTGTGGTCCCTTTGCATTAGTATTTTCCACAGAGTGTTTTGAAAAAACAAGGCAGGCAGAAAATACAGTGACTTATAATCCTGAAGAACAATGGGCATTTTTGTGATCTGGTTCTCTACACAGGATGTGGGGTGGGCCTTC
>VWYK01010592.1:9010-23419 GCA_013399775.1 Semnornis frantzii | reverse complement strand
TGTGAATTGTCCCTGCCCATGGCCAAATCCTCAACTCTTGTAGCCTGTCCTCACAGCAGAGCTGCTGCAGCCCTCTGAGCATCTTCGTGGCCCTCATCTGGACCTGCTCCAACACTTCAATGTCCTTCATTTTACTATTCTTTAGTAAAATGCAGAGTGATGTTTGCTTCACCACACATACTTTCACTTGGACTTACTGCTCTGAACAAGTACAAACAGATGTAAACACACATTTGTCTTGCACACCGAATTTTTTCATCCACTACAGGAGTACAGACGAGGAGGGGCAGCAAACAAGCTCCACAGCCCCATCTGTTGGTTCTCAGGAAAGCCAACTATCTGCAGCCTCCAGCCAGCACTGCTGTAAAAACACGTCTCTTCTTTTTTTTGATACGAGTTTTCCCATCATACATCGATGCTATCTGTGCATCAGCAGCAACTTCACCCAAGTATGTAATAACTAAGTTCCTAATACTTTAGAGCCTTTTATGTTTTGAAGTAGAACACCACAGTGAGGGTGGTGGGATACTGGAACAGGTTGCCCAGGGAGGTTGTGGCTGCTCCCTCCTTGGAGGTGTTCAAGGCCAGGTTGGATGAGGCCTTGAGCGACCTGCTCTTGTGGAAGGTGCCCTGCCTGTGGCAGGGTTGTTGGAACTAGACAATCTTTAATGTCCCTTCTAACCTAAACCATTCTATGGATCCATGAACTGAGCACTCCATGTGCATAGTGCTGCTTTTTTGAGCCAGGTTGAGACTGACTAGCCTGCATTTTCATTCATAGATAAATGGTCTATAGTGAAACAGCAGTGTTTAAGAGGTGGATCCTGATTTTTAAATCCAAGCTAAAACTATTTGCTTCTAAAGGCTAATACCTAAATGTAAATATTTGCAAAGGCATTTCCTGTAGTGTGTGAGTGACAAATCTTTCTAGCCTCCACTGACTTATAGGGACTAAGACAGATCTTGAGCATATGATGCAGGTTAGATATGACCTGCTTGTGTTCAAAACATAGAACCCACTATGAGGGATTTAAGACAAAGAATCTGTATACCATGAAGAGAGCAGCTCCTCTGCAGGGAATGCAGCTGCAGCAGGACAGAGTACTTCCATACAGCAAAGAAGAGAGCAGCTCCTCTGTAGGGAATGCAGCTGCAGCAGGACAGAGTACTTCCATATAGCAAACAAAACAAGTTAACACTATGATTCTGACAAGTTTATGGGTTGTTCTAGAAAGGTTTCAGCTATAAAGCCTCACTCCAGGAAACCTATTTGGACCACAATGGCAAACAGCTTTTGCAAGCCTCAAGTTTGACTAAGCTCAGCTGTGATCAGGTTCCCACGGTTGAAAATGCTCAAAAGGGAGGGTGGGTGAAAGATGAGAGCTAATCAGAAGGCTGGAGCAGCCCTCCTATGAGGACAGGCTCTGAGAGTTGGGGCTCTGCAGCCTGGAGAAGACAAGGCTTCCAGGAGACCTTAGAGTAGCCTTCCAGTATCTGAAGGGGGCCTACAGGAAGGCTGGGGAGGGACTATTGACAAGGTCTTGCAACGACAGGACAAGGGACAATGGGTTTGAACTGGCAGAGAGGAGATTTAGACTGGATGTTAGGAGGAAGTTGTTTGCAGTGAGGGTGGTGAGACACTGGCACAGGTTGCCCAGGGAGGCTGTGGCTGCTCCCTCCCTGGAGGTGTTCAAGGCCAGGTTGGAGGAGGCCTTGAGTGAGCTGTACTAGTGGGAGGTGTCCCTGCCTATGGCAGGGGATTGGAACTAGATGATCCTTGAGGTCCCTTCCAACCTTACCATTCTATGATTTTATCACGTGGTGTTCCATTGCTGGCACCCTGTCTTCAACAAACAGGTTGTAGACCAGTATCATAGAGATGTGCAAGAAAACAATGTCAATTTAAGGGATAATATGGCAAATGGACTTTACTGTCAAACTCACTGCTCAAAACAGTTTCAGGTTACAGCACTCTACTCCCTGCTGTGGTGCAAATCTATCCAACAGATGCCCAACTGAACAGCATTTTAGTGTCCAGAAAGCCATAGTGTTGCCCCTTTAACTACCTACTCATGGTGCTTAAGAGACAAGAACTGCTGAAACAATTAGTAGCACGCTACAACTAGGAATGAGATGGAGTCTTCTCATTGCTTTAGGATCCTTGGAAGCATGGATGATCATCAGAATCTTATAAGTCATGTTATAGGATCAGAGGTGAGAAAGCAGATGCATTTCCAGATTACTGGTTGGAAAAATCCTTGTGAATGTCTGTTAGAAGTTTAGCTTAGAATGGTATTTTCCCAGGTTTTCAGAGTTTACACTTGACTATACTTTTATATATACATTTTATATAGAAATATCAAATTTTGGGTGGAAAATTCTTTTTAGATCTTGTATGATCTACAAACTCACATTTCAATATTCTGAAAACCTTGGTGAGGGGCACTTCCTGTTCTTTTGTCACCACAATCATTAGAGCCTCAGAGGAAGCAGCGGCGCTAAGCTATCAAAGAACAGCAGAAGCACTTAGAGGAACAGCAATCCAGCCTGGCAGGTGAGTGACAAGGATTCAGATCATGATGCTTGTTCTTGAATTGAAACATCTGAACTGTCCCATGTGTGTTTCATTCAAATCAAGTACATAATAGTAAATCACTTTAAAACAAATTATATATCACACCAAGGTGCCCAACTTACCCCTCCCATTGTAATGCCATCCATGAGGGCCACATATGGCTTCTTGCAAGTGCCTGTAAGAAATATAAAATTAAAAAAAAAGAAAAAAATTGGGCTTTCTTTCCAAAGAATGGACCTGTGTCTAACTACAGCAGGAGCAACAGAAAACAAAGGGAAAATTAAACAGTGAAATAGCAACTTATAAGGAAGGTACTTCAAGTAATTCTTAAGCAATGAAAAGAAACACCAGTTACTGACAGTGTTGTAAGAGAACACTGGACAACCAGCAAATGGCAGAAAGTTTGCTGTGTGACTACCTGACAATCACAAATGAGGGTGGTGAGACACTGGCACAGGTTGCCCAGGGACGTTGTGGCTGCTTCCTCCCTGGAGGTGTTCAAGGCCAGGTTGGATGAGGCCTTGAGTGACCTGTACTAGTGGGAGGTGTCTCTGCCCATGGCAGGGGGTTGGAACTGGATGATCCTTGAGGTCCCTTCCAGCCTTACCATCCTATGATTTAGCCAGCACAGTTTAGCTGATTGTAGAATCCCAGCATGGTGCAAGGTGGAAGAGACCTCTGGCAATTATCTAGTCCAACTCCCTGGTAAAGCAGAGACACCCACATCAGTTTGCACAGTATCCTGGGAGGACTGGAATCTCTCCTGAGAAGGGAACTCCACAACCTCTCTGCACAGCCTGCTTCATGGTTCTCTTTCCTCACAGCAAAGATTTTCCTTACGTTTAGGTGGAAGATTATTATAAATGAGATTTGCAGGATGTTGGGACACACCAGTTTTCCTTTCATCTCGTTGTGCAGCCTGAATTGCCAGCAGAGTGTGTATCTGCACTCCTGAACTTCACTACAAGGCCAGGTGCACAGGTAGATTTGAGTCAAAATGTAACTTACTGCAATGCAAACATGTTCTGTTTTGCCAACTCTGTTGCACATTTCAACCCTGAACCTGGTAGAGACAGGTGGAGATGATAATATCTTAAAGTACCACAGTTCTACCTGTCAGCTTTATCTGTTGGGGCCTTTAGGAGGCATCAATCTGAAGGCCTTTCAATTAATGTTTGTGGAAAGATTCAGAAGTTCACTGTGAATTAAAGTGCTGGCTCACTGCATGTTCTCAGGTCAGATTCAACATAGTCAGGTTGCTGATACCAACACACACTGCAACTACATTGCAAAGCATTTCAGTAGAAACAATAGATCCTTCTTTAAGAAAAGAACTGTTTTGAAAGGCTGTTAAGTTCACACTAATAGTGCTGCTGTTCAGGCAGATCTGCATAGGTGGGCAGGGAGAAATTGAATGATGCCCAGCAAGTCTTGCACCTGGGAAAGAACAACCCCATGGACCAGTATAGGTTGCGGACTGACCTGCTGGAGAGCAGCACAGGTAAAAAGGACATGGAGGTCCTGGTGGACAGGAGGATGACCATGAGCCAGCAATGTGGCCAAGAAGGCAAATGGCATCCTGAGGCCTATTAGAAGGGCTGTGGTTAGCAGGTGGAGAGAGGTTCTCCAGGTTCTCCCTCCTCCTCTACTCTGCCCTGGTAAGGCCACATCTGGAGTATTGTGTCCAGTTCTGGGCCACTCAGATCAAGAAGGAACCTGAGGAAACTCCCTGAAAGGGTCCAGTATAGAGCCACAAAGATGACAAAAGGGAGTAGAACATCTCTCTTTGAGGAAGTCTCTTTAGCTTGGAGCAGAGGAGACTGAGAGGTGACCTCATTCATGTTTGTGAAGGATGAGTGTCAGGAAGACAGAGCAAGGCTTTGCTCAGTGATGTCCAGTGATAGGACAAGAGGCAGTAAGTGCAAGCTGGAGCAGAGGAGGTTCCATGCAAACATAAGGAAAACGTTTTTTCACTGTGAGAGTGACAGACCATTGGAGCAGGCTGCCCAGGGAGGTAGTGGGGTCTTCTCTGGAGGCACTCAAAATCTGCCTGGATGTTCCTTTGTGACCTACTCTAAGTGATTCTGCTCTGGTAGGAGGGTTGGACTGGATGATCTTTTGAGGTGTCTTCCAATCCCTAACATTCTGTGATTGTGTGTGATAACAGAATTTCATTTTAAACTCTGTTCTTAGATGGAACATAAGCTTATGCATGGGCACTAGATGCCAGTGTTTGAACTACATTTCTAGCAGCTCCCCTGTGTATTTTGAAGTTGTAGAATGTAAGACACAAATCTTTTTGGCAGGCATCTGTCTTCAAGGAATAGTGTCATACCAGAGTTACTCAAAATCTAGGTTTTGTAATTACATGCACTAAAGATGTAGAAAACTCTCATGTATTTTTTTTTTAACTCCAAACTTTGAAAAGTATCAACTCTTGCAATATTTGAATAACTAAGAGTTATAAGGAAAGGTCTACAACAATCATCTAGCTCAACTGACAGGGGAATACCCCAAACCTTCAACTATTTCTTTTGATGAAGGCTAGAAAGGCACAAACATGCTAAAACTAGAATCTCTGTCAAATGAAGTAAAAAAAATAACTTTGAAGTTACTGTTAATCTAAGAACTCTAAGCTCTTCTCTCAGCCTGATACCAGCATGGTCACTTCTCCTGTAGTGGCTAACACTGGACACAATATTTAATATTCAATTCAACTGAAGTATGTTTAGAGAAGTTTCTTCTCACAAAAAGATCCAATTCATGACTCTCCAGGAGGAATATCCATCCTCTGTTAATATCCTTTACCCTTGTAAGCTGTGCCCAGTGTTAATTATTTTACAGCCACATGCTCCTAAGTTCTTTACTACAAATGCAGTTTATTCCAAGATTGAGGATGTATAAAACCATAGAATGGATTGCAAGGGACCTCCAAAGATTATTTAGTCTAACCCACTCTGCAGTACGCAGAGGTATACTCAATTAGATAAACCAGAGGCCCAGAGCCTTCTTGAGCCTGACCTTGAATATCTCGAGGGATGAGGCCTCCACTCCCTCCCTGGGCAACCCGTTCCAGTGTTCCACTACCGTCATGGTGCAGAACTTGTTTCTAACATCCAAACTAAATCTCCACTAATTTCAAACCATTGCCACTCATCCTATCAGTACAGGCCTCTGGAAACATTCATTTATGCAATTTATTAAAATGGAAAGCTTTAACAGTAAATTGATCATCTGCTTTCTGACTGAATAGTAATGATTTTCCACACATCGTTTTTTCAGGTCTTTTTCAGGTCAGAATCTCAGGTCCTTTTTTTTGAAGTAGATCAATGATACTTACTTAGCACAGAGCTATGCTTTCTGCAGCTAAGACTTAACTCATCCCCATGTTACAGTACTGGTACAGCACTTGGTTTAAAAAAACCAAAATGTACTATGTTATCACAGCAAATAAAGGGAATTTACATTCAAGTCCACTATTATGAAAAGAGAATTTGCTATCAGACATACCAATGGCATTGTTCAGGGTATATTCTTCTCTGAAGAAATCTTGTGCCAGTCTATTGCCAACTTTTCCTGCATCTGTGATGGCTTAAGAGAAATAAGAATTCTAAAGATAACTACAAGTTTAATAGAAAACACAAGTAAAAAAACCAACAACAAAAACACAACTACACAACAGGTTTTCTTTTTCCCTACAACAACTTCACCTTAATTTATTTTGAGAAAATTTGCTACCATTAGAATGCGTTCTTCTGTAGGTTTTTATCACCCACCCCCACACTGAAGTAACTTTATTTTCCTCACTCACTGAAATGAGTAAGTTAGACAACTGTTTTGGTTAGAAGAGACCTTTAAGTCCAATCACCAACCCAGAACTGCCAGGTCAACACTACAGCATGTCTCTCAGCACCACATCTACACAGCTTTGAAAGCCCACTGGGGTTGGAACTTCACCACTGCCCCCAGGCAGCCTGGTCCAGGGCCCAACAGCCTTCAAGGGGAAGAAATTGTTCCTCATGCCAGCCTAAACCTATCCCGGCGCAACCTGAGGCTATTTCTTCTTGTCCTATGGTTTGTTTCCTGGGAGAAGTGACCGACCCCCACCTGGCTCCAAGTTCTTTTCAGGGAGCTGTGTGAGCTGAATGAGTCTGAGGGAGCACCCTATTTTTGTCTTCATCAGAGAGCTCCTGGGATTCTCCAGCAACAAGCCTGCTGGTAAGTTTTATGCCCTTAGCCATGTCAAACCCCAGAGAGAGGCATGCTGAATGCCAGCCCATGGGTACCCAGCCTGCTCCCCATATCTCTTCTGTTATTATCAAGCTCTAGACTTTGTCACACACTTGTGAGTCCATTTTTCTACACCATGGAATCCCCTCCCAATGACTGGTAGTCTCATTTGTGGTATTTCATATCAATATATGAACAGCCAATTAAAAGTGATCGTACTGAAGAGTGGATACTAAAAATGAGAAGCCAGTTAGAGCAGGACATAATTGAAAAATAACCTGTGCTGCTTGTTTACCTAAAATTTAAAACAACTTCTTATTTTAACAGTTGGGAGATCTTCTATGGTTAAAATATAACCACGGATGCATTGACCACTGTTGCCAGCTCTGTACTTAACCATCTCAAACATCAGACATAAATTACCTAGTAGGGATAGAGGGCCTCTCTGGCAGCTTTCAAATTTCTTGCAGATAAGCTGAAAAATCTGGGAAGAAAAAAGCAGACAGCAGAATCTTCTCTTCCCAGGAATGACAGGCTGCTATTACCAGACACTGACTAAAAAAATCCACCATTTTTATTCTTTTATACCATATCCAACAGCTGTTTCCTGACGAACAGCATCTGTATGTCAAGGTATCATCAGAAATCAGCACAAATAATCACAGAATAGCTTAGGTTAGAGGGACTTCAGAGATCATTTACTCTGTGCTGGTTTGAGGCTAATTGGAATATTTTAATAGAGAAACTTGTATTACAGGCTGTGAAAAGGAAGCAATGGTGATGTCTACTTCAGTCAGAAGCTGGCTGAGATGTTTAAGGCTGAGAACATAAACAGAGATAAGACACAGACACTCGGGCTTGCAGACACTCTCAGGCTGTCTAGCAGCTTCTTGCTTTCTCTTCTCTGCCAAGTAACCTCACTAACCACTTTCCTTCTAACCCCCCTGGCCCATCCTCCAAACTCACCTTGCGCGTAAGGCAAACGCTGGGGGTAAGATACAGGGGTGGGGAGAAGGTGGAAGGGTGGTTGGGAGCCCCTCCTGGGGTCTCTGATTTTTGGGAGAGGTGTTGTGTTTCTGTATTCTTTTAACTTGTATATGTCTGTAACTATTTCTGTCTGTTGTGTCTACCTCTGCTTGTATATTGTGCTAAGCTGTAAACAGAGCTTCAGCCCTTAACTTCTAGCTGGCTGAGCCTAGTCTGGGGGATTTTACAAAGTGTGGGGAGGCAGGGAACTCCCAAACCATCACATACTCCAACCTTCCTGCCATGGGCAGGGATGCCTCTCAGCTAGACCTAGCTGCTCAAAGCTTTGTCCAACCTGGCCTTGAACACCTCCAGGAAGAAAGCATCCACAACCTCCCTGGGCAGCCTATTCCAGACCCTCACCACTCTCGTACTGACAAACTTCCTAAGATCCAGTCTGAACTTGCTCTCCCTTAGCTCATTGTGTAGCAAGCCTCTGCTTACCCGAGTCACGGCAAACAAAGGAAATCAGTGCAAAGTACTAACTGGCAAAGTAGTAACTGGCAAAGAGATTATAGTCCTTACCTCTGATGTCACCCCCAGCACAAAAAGCTTTTCCTCCAGTTCCCTTTATAATTATTAGGAAAGTTTCAGGATCTTGCTCCCACCTCTAAAAAGAAGTAAACATTTCCATATAAGATTTAAGGCTGTGCAAAAACTGCTTTCTCTGAGTACTGTCTGTAATTCTTACTTTACTTTTTCAAAGCGCAAATCAAACCATACTTAAAACACTGTCGTAAACTGAAGCTTTCTGCCACCCCCATGTCCTATTCACACCTGACATCAGAAATTAGCATAGCTCAGAATAATGCCTGCTTGCAGAGCTCTCTGAGGAAAGGCAGTGGGACCTGATGTTAACTTCAACAGGAACACAATGCTGGGGCAGAAAGCTTCCAATATCTAAAATAAAACAGCAACATTTCAGACCAAATAATGAAGCTTTTAAGCCTAAGATGCATGGAAAAGACAACAGCATTTAACTTGCCGAAGTATTTTGTTAAAATGACTACAATCGATACTAAGCAAGGACTGGATCAAATCAATTTGTGCACAGATGTTTTGCTAGGTACAAAGACTGTGGTGTGGTGGGTTTTTCTTCCTCCTGACTGAAATACACTGGTAAGATGACTTCAGCAGCACTGCAACTGTGGTGAGAGCCTTTACAGGCTTTCCCTCTACACTAAAATTATGTTTATATTTGTATATATATTCCTTATTCAAGTGAGTGGATACAGGAAAAATAAGACATTTCTGTACACCAGCATCTGTATCAAAATTATGCCACTTTAAAAGGTTGCACCTCAAGTAGAGCCAATACTCAGCACTACAGAATTGAGGTTTATTTCTTTAAATGTTCTTTAAATGCATACATTTGCTATACGACTGTCTACCAAAATATCTAAAGGCAGGCAGCTATCCAACAAATACTGGTATCCAGTAAGTTTGACTTTGCCTACAAAGGACTATTAGCATGCTTGAAATTTCACAGCCCACAGAAACAGTGCCTGTAAATCCACAAATTTCTTCTTTAAGGAATGCCACTGACAGCACCTTCCTTCCCAATGGCTTGTATCTTTTATTTCAGGCATGTAGCCTTCCCACAGAGCATGCACCCAAGGAAGAGGCAATGTCACTGTACAGCCTGGAATTTTAGTGTGCCAGCTGTGTGTTGCCAAAGAGAACAACACATAAACCCTGAGTGTGGTTTGCTTTGCATTCAATTCTGGTTTTAATATGGGTGTCTCTTTATCTATCCAGATGGTAGATTTAACATTTATCATAGAATCGATGAATTGTCAGGGCTGGAAGGGACCTCACAAGATCATCTAGCTCCAAAGCCCCTACCATGGGCAAAGACAGCTCAGAGCCTCACCCAGTCTGGCCTTAAAGACATCCAGGGATGGGGCTTCCACCCCCCATCCCCGCTTTGTCTGACAGCTTACTTCTTTGATGTGCCTCCTCCCAACTTGTTTGAAATTGTCTGTTCTTTCCCATTCTATGTATCTGGCCAATGCACTCACACAGACATTAACTCCTTCAATCAGTACACCTAGAAGTGTCAGAGTGAACTTTAAAATTGGGTTTAGGTAACATGTAGATGAATAGGAGCAAGGTTACTAACCTTTATTTGTGGATAGATTTGTCGGATCATAGAAATATTTATTGCATTGAGTGCTTTGGGTCTATTCAAAGTTATTATTCCTGCACATCCATTCTTCTCCAACAACACTTCAGCTGTGGCATCTGCATGCTTGGACATCTTCTGCACATGCAAAAGCAAATACCTTCAGCACATGTCATCAGATGCTTTGAGTAATATACTCAATATATGCTCTATACTCTCAAAACTCACTGTACGAGACCCATAAACCACACATTTTGGAATTGTACTTGCAGGATTTATCTGCATTTCCTAAACAGTTCTTTCAAAGCCACTTTATGTTTGAGTTCTTCAGACAAGTTTTTGAGCCACAGGTTTTTTGACATTTGATTTCATCCTGAAAAAAACAACCAACCAAAAAAAAAACCACCCCACCCGAAACCCCACAACATAACAAAGCGAGGTCCTTTAAGGCTGACATTCTGAAAATATCTGCCACAATTACAACAGGAACAGATCCATGTGTCCCTACTGGCAGTTTGATGCTCCAAACCCCCAAGTACTCATTGCTTTGTCTGTTTAAGTGACTTTAGCAGCAGAACACAAACCGCTGAAGTATTTTCACAATTGATTTCAAACTCACTGTTGAATGATATGTAAGAAGATACCACAGAAAAGTAGGTAAGGCCGAAATAATTAGGCTTTCATTTACAATACAATAGGAGCTTGTAACAAAGTACTCAAAGATCTGGGCAACATTAGGCCTGAGCAATAAATTAATGGCATTCAGAACAGCTGTGAGCAGGCACAGGTGGTGTATCAGGAGAGTTAGTCCTAAAGGTTTCCAGCTCAAACAAGACACAGTTCTTACCAAATGTTGTAGTATTACTTGCAGTCTGTTGAATGGCCTCAGCCTGAAAAAGAAATATTAAAAAGACATCTAAAATCCCCAAACCAGCCACGCAATCCCCAGATGGGTGACTGCCGAGTTAGGCAAAGCTGTGCCAGAAAAACTCTTGAAAACCATTTGGTTTACATTCTCCTTTCTAAAAATTAAGTAAATCCAAGCACAATTTTGGTATCTAAACAGTTGGGAACTTCTTTGTTTACCAGACAGGAGATAACAAATGCCAACTACTAATGTTTTCAAGTTAGAGGAGAACTTGGAATAGTTTAAGAGTTTGGGGGACATGTCTGACACTCAGCAGCATGTGGCTTCAAGAGATTTTTTAATTATTTTAACTTTTTTTTTTTTTTAAATGGTGTTGGAAAAACACTTGTGCATTGCCAAAGCCTCCACTGCCAAGGTGTCCTTGTGTGTGTACATAGGATCACATAGGGTTTATGGACCAGCTCGAATCAGGCTTCTGTTGCTGACAAGAGATAAGCCACGCTGAGGCATTTTTGGGAACACGTCAGTTTAGGTAATGAGTCTGTTACATATTAATTATCAAGGTACTCTGAAGAAGGAAGACAGTTAGCAATGCAGCTCACTGCAGTTCAGACACATGGCTTCTGTCAACAAGCAACTTCTTCGGTTCCTCCAAACACGCCCATTAACGTTACATGCCAACATCCTGCGCTCCTTTTGTAGTACGTGCTCGGTTTAGAAGGGGTTAATGAATCTCGACCTGGCTGATCTACGACTAAATTATGTTTTACACCTGTTCAGGGGGTTACCACTCGCAGCCTCAGCGGCCTGCCCCGACTACCGCTGCCTGCCACAAGGCTGCGGGCTCTGCTGGCCCGGCGCCACTCACAAACCCCCCCGGCGCCACTGCAAGCGCCTCAGCCCCAACGCCGAGTGCAGCAGAAGCTTTGCCGCTCCTCAGGGCAGTGGCAGTCGCAGTCGCAGCCGCCTCCCCGTTACCTGGGCAGCGGCCTCAGAACCCGGACCACCATGGCAGCAGCCGGCGCGATGGATCGCCGTCACCGGGACGGGTAGGAGCGCCGCGTGTGCGGCAGGACGCATGCGCGGCGGGGGGCGACGCTACGCTACTCTGTGCGCCTCGTTGCGCCGTGCTCGACCGTCTGTCTGTGCGAACAGTCCTCTGGTTCGCTCCGAATGGCTGTTGTCGGGACAGGTTAGCGACTAACAACAGCAGATTATCTGGCATGCTGCACGGAGTGTGTGAGCAGGGTTGCAGGCCCCTCGCTCGGTAGTTCTATGAAGGGTTTCCCCTTACCCTGACAGGATTAGGGAGGAAGTGGTGCTGCTCTGCATCCCGCATTCGGCCCCAGGGGTGTGTGGACTTGAGGCTGTCCTTTCGTGGATGAAGCAAATGGTGCCGTGTGTAGCAATGATACAGATTCCAGTGGTGGGTGTCCAAGGTGGCGTGCGGTGAGGCTGTTCCTTCGTGGGTGAAGCAAAGGATGCTGAGTGTAACGATAATATATTAACTCCGGTGGTTGATGTCCCAAGGGGATCCACAGAGAGCCACTCTGCCAGATTACTTTCAGAGCTGAACTTTGTGGACACTGCACTTTGACAACGTGCTGTTTTCAATAGCAAAACAACTTTCTTAATTTCTCACCTCCTGTTTTTTCCCCTCATCCTTTACACCTGCAGCCACACCTGTGCTGCCCTCTTAGCTACTCACAGAATCACATAATGTCACGGGCTGGAAGAGACTGTGAAAGCTCATCCAGTCCAACCCCCCTGCCAGAGCAGGAGCACCTAGGCCAAATCACACAGGAACGTGTCCAGGTGGGTTTTGAATATCTCCACAGTGGGAGACTCCACAACCTCCCTGGGCAGCCTGTTCCAGTGCTCTGTCACACTCACAAGGAAAACATTCCTCCTCATGTTTAAATTAAACTTTCTATGCTTCAGCTTCCACCCATTGCCGCTTGTGCTATTACTGCGCATCACCCAGCAGAGCCTGGCTCCATCCTCCTGGCACTCACCCTTTACATATTTATAAATGTTGCTGAGGTCACCTCCCAGTCCCCTCCACGCTAAAGAGCCCCACCTCCCTCAGTCTCTCCTCGTAAGAGAGGTGTTCCATTCCCTTAATCAGATTTGTGGCTCTGTACTGGACTCTCTCAAGCAGTTCTATGTCCCTCTTGAACTGAGGGGCCCAGAACTGGACACAGTAGTCCAGATGCAGCCTCACATCTGGAGTACTGATCAAGAAGATCATAGTTTTGGTTGGAAAAGACCTCTTAAGATCATTGAGTTCAACCATTATCTAACTCCTAACAAGTCCGGTGCAAAACCAGGTCATTCAGCACCACAGCTGTGTCTTAAACATTTCCAGGGATGAGGATTCAACCACCTCCTTGGGGACCCTGTTTCACTGCTGAAGAACCCTTTCAGTGAAGACTTTTCTTCCAATATCCAACCTAAACATCTCCTCTTGCAACCTGAGGCTGTTTTCTCCATCTCAGTCAGCAAACTGAAATCAAGGATCTGCTCTAAGGTAACATCCCACCAAAACCTGGCTGTCCGAGAACGTAGATAGAGAATCATAGAATGGTAAGGGAAGGGACCTCAAGGATCATCTAGTTCCAATCCCCTGCCATAGGCAGGGACACCTCCCACTAGTACAGCTAACTCAAGGCCTCCTCCAACCTGGCCTTCAACACCTCCAGGGAGGGAGCAGCCACAACCTCCCTGGGCAACCTGTGCCAGTGCCTCACCACCCTCACTGCAAAGAACTTCCTCCTAACATCCAGTCTAAATCTCCCCTCTGCCAGTTCAAACCCATTGCCCCTTTTCCTGACATTACAAGACCTTGTAAATAGTCCCTCCCCAGCCTTCCTGTAGGCTCCCTTCAGATACTGTAAGGCTACTATAAGGTCTTTTCAAAGCCTTCTCTTCTCTTCAACTGGCATGGTTACTGCCCTGGCAGTAGCTACGGGTAGAACTGCAAGCTTGAACAGAGTGTGTTCAGTGTAAATAGATTCAGAAATTACAACCAGGAAAACTGCCATTTAAAAAAATAAGATAAAGGCACGTGAGAATTTATGGGCATCATAATAGAAGTCTATAATACTAAATTAACTTTTATTTCAGTAGCTATGCCAGACCTGATTTTTCTAGGCTTACGCATACCCACTTGAGACTGATACTGAAAAGTGTGATGAACCACTGAGTAAATGAGAATACAGTGCACCAGGCAGAAATGTAGCTTCATCAACTCTCAAAGTAGCCTGTTCTTCACATTGGCTGCCTTGATTCACATTANATTGGGCCGCCTTATTTACATTAAAAAAAAAAAAAAAAAAAAAATCTTTAACCCTTGTAGAAAAATTCTTTTGCTGGAGCAAAAAAATAAAAAAAAATCCTAGCCCTCCGAAGCACTTCTAGAGAAGTCCCCAGAGGGCAACCTTGCTCTTCATTTCAAGAAAGTATCCAGTCCCTGCTGAATCTGTCACCTGTATTGGCATTTCTGTTGCAGTAACTCTCAGAGTATGTTAAGTTTGGTTGTAAAAATCTCAATTAAATTAAATAGGCGGGGGGGGGGGGGGGGGG
>VWYK01010588.1:12742-22967 GCA_013399775.1 Semnornis frantzii | reverse complement strand
CCATGCCCCAAAGTGCCATGTCCCATACCATGCTCTACTGATTGCTCGCCAGTGATTTATTCTACGCAGCCTAAGACATGATTGCTTTTTCCTGATGTGTAAAAATGAAGTAAAGAGCCAATTATAAAAACCTTCCCACTCATAAAACTACTAGTGAAAGCATCACAGGGCACAAAGGACGAAGACTTAAAACCACTACACACTGAAAGAAAATTCATAGCCACTAACATTTGGTTAACTCTTGTCTTCTGGGAAGGCGAAATTGCAGCCCTTCTAGTGAAAAAAAACCCAAGAAAATAAATCCCACAAACACTACCATTAGGAAGGGGGGAAGAAGAAATAATGCTTATCATAGTTTCCCTTCAGAATGCAGATACCAGTTGACTGCTTTAAACAAATACATTAAATAAATAGGAACTGTGTTCTTTTTGAAACTTCCAGGGTTGGAAACTTCTTTTTTTTGAGCTCTCTATTGTTTTGTTTCTCAAAAACATTCACGTTCCTTGCTTTGGTTACTCCTAAGGGTAACATGTTCCATATGTCACATAGCCTTTGTAGGAAATAGTTTAAACTACTTTTTCTTTTTGCCCCCATGACCTGATTTTAAGGTCCTACTTCAGTAGAGGACTAATCTGGATCAGTTTGACCAGACTCTCCTGTTCTACAAATGTCATTTACCTAACCACAGCTTCCCTCCCCACCCCCCCTTTCAATAAACCAACCCAAGTTTTTCTTTGTAAGTGTTGCTATTGCAACCTCCCTTAAATTCTACATAAAATTGAACAGTGGTCTCTGACTCAAGTCATAGTTATACTACTTGCTTTCATTCAAGAGAATGTTTCAAGTAATGCAACACAGGAGCTTCTCTTTTTGTGGTTGCTATTCAACGGAACAGATGCCGAAGAGGATTTTATATTTTGGTTAAGGGTGGCTTTTCCAGTATAAATGTCCCCGGCATAATTTTTTTCCTGGGCAAATACTTGTTTTGATACTTTCTGTTTTGCCTTACAATAAATTGTGCTTAGCATCTTTACAAGTATTAATTTCTATGTAAGAAATGTATGCACTTTAAAACTGTCCAGGCTGTTCAGCTCAGAAGCTAATGCAAAAATTCTTACTCTGGACTTTGGATGCTCCTTTGCTTCTTTTTCAAATATTACGTTACACTGGAGGAAACCGGGTGTGCCCAGGTGGCAAAGAAAGCCACCTGGCTTGGATTAGAAATGCTGTGTCCAGCAGCAGTAGAGAGGTGATTGTCCTCTTGTACTCTCCTCTGGTGAGGCCACACCTCGAGTACTGTGTTCAGTTTTGGGCACCTCATTAGAAGAGAGATGTGGAGGTGCGGGAGCGAGTGCAGAGGAGGGCAAGGAAGATGGGGAAGGGACTGAAGAATAAATCTGATGAGGAGTGCCTGAGGGAGCTGGGGATGGTTCGTGTGAAACAGAGGCTGAGGAGAGGCCTCATCACTTCCTGAATGGGCATAGTGGAGAGGCTGCTGCTGATCTCTTCTCACAGGTAGTTACTGACAGAACAAAAGGGAATGGCCTCAAGCTCTGACTGCGGAGGTTTAGACGGATCATTAGGAAACATTTTTTTCCCACCAAGAGTGTTCAGGCATTGGAATGGGCTACCCAGGGAGGTGGTTGAGTCACCAACCCCGGATGTGTTTAAAAGTCATTTGTGTGTGTTTCTTGGGGATATGCTTTAAGGGTGAACCTTGTAGAGTAGGATTAATGGTCGGACTTGGTGATCCTGAGGGGCTTTTTCAACTGGAATGTTTCTGTGATTATGAGAAACTTGTGATTCTGTGAAACTTCACTGTCTGTGCACTTTAAAACTGTCCAGGTTGTGTAGCTTAGTAACTAAAAGGAAAAAATACTCACTCTGGACTCTTGATGCTTCTTTCTCAAATGTTATTTCAGAGTGGAGGAAACTCCACTGCAGCTGATAGAATTAAACTTTTGCAAACCAAGCATGAGTGGCAAAAGTAGGGACTCCCTTTCTCTCTGGTGCTCTTCTTCCAATATTCAGAGTCTTCAAATATTCCAATCTCTGATCCTGGTGCAATGCCTTTGCAGTGGGTTAATCTGCTTGCCATAGCAGATAGTTCAGCTCATTTTATTCTACTGGTGGAAAAGCTATCAAAGAAAGAGTTTTGCAATGGAACACATAGAAAAGTTGTACCAGTTCAGTTATGAATCATAGACAAGGCCAGGTCGGACGAGGCCTTGAGTAACCTGTACTAGTGGGAGGTGTCCCTGCCTATGGCAGGGGGTTGGAACTAGATGATCTTTGAGATCCCTTCCAACCTTACCATTCTATGATTCTATGAATGTCTAAGGTTGGAAGTGGCCTTGAAGATCGGATGATCTCCATCCTGCCCACCATGGACCACAACACTTCTCAACTAGACTCTGTTGTTCAAGATTTCATCCAACCTGGCCTTGAACACCCTCAGGCAGGAGGCAGCCACAACCTCCCTGGGCAACCTGTTCCAGAATCTTACCACCCTCATAATGAAGAACTTCTTCCTATGATCCAGTCTAACCCTGCTTTCCCTCAGCTTCAAACCATTCCTCCTTGTCCCATGGTTATACAAACTCCTCTCCAGCCTTATACAGTCCCTCACCAACCTTCCTACAGGATCCAATGAAGGCAACGAAATTTAGAGTCTCTCTCAGAGATGCACTATTTAATAGCAGAATTGTTATTGCTGCTTGTCTTCAACACAATCACATCGGCAGAAGACTTTGACACTCCCCTAGCAAAAGTGGATTTTTATTGCTTTATTCTACTCTGCTTTATCTATGTCTACACATGATCATACCTCTGGTAGTTGTTATCTACAAGGAGTATTGAGCTGATAGAGTCGATGTGGCAAACACGCATCTGTAGGACCAGGACTGAACTACATCCACGTTTTCTCTTTTTTTTTTGTTGTTGTTGTTTGTTTTGTTTTGTTTGGATTTTTTTTTTTTTTTCTTTGTTTGGGGGGGTTTTGTAAGTTTTCTGGTTTTTTTTTTTTTGTGTTTTGGTTTCTTTTGAAATTGGTGGTGGGTTTGTTTTTTTTTAAAATCATAGAATGGTTTTGTTTGGAAGGGACCTTAAAGATCATTTAGTTCCAACCCCCTGCCAAAGGCAGGAAAACGTCCTACTAGAACAGGTCACTCAAGGCCTCATGTAACCTAACTTTGAACACCTCCAGGGAGAGAGCATCCATAATCTCCCCAGCAGTCTGTTCTGCTAAATAAAAAGCTCTGTCAAACTGACTCTACCTGTACAGCACGGACACAGGCATCCTACTGCAAAGCAAAGTCTTTGCGGAGTACAACTTACACTTGGGAAAGGGCATGGCTCTGTTTGCAGCTAAATCTCTTTGCTTGTCATGCATTGTCATTCTACTAGAGAGCTTTGTTGGCAGAGGTAATCATCAGAATCATGGCCCTGCATAACCACCTCTGTTCTCCTCAGCTTTATAAAGGTTGTGATTTACTAACTTTATAACATTCTCTTTCATTCTATTTCCATGAAGTTGAAATATGCTCCAAATATTCGTGTTTTGTGTGGGAAAAACTGTCTGTCAAAGAGAAAAGCTGACTGACTCGAGGGCTCACAGAAGGGCTGTGATATGCCAGCAAGCCATAGCACAGAGACTCTCTTCTTGGGTTTAGCAACTTAAATTGTGGAATAATCAGGACCTGCACAAATTCCTTCTTGAGTACTTTTGTTCTTTATTATTATCTGGATTTGTTTCTATGGGACACTTGGTCCAAAATCGTTAATGAAGGGCTGAGAAACCCTCTCTTTCCACTCAATATAAATGTCTGTTGCAATACTTAACTTCTCTGTGTACAAGACCCTGACATCCTGTTTAAGCCCAGGGAAAAAAGCTTACTTTACTGGCTGGTCTTTAAGGTAAAGAAGAATAGAGTATATGTTTTAAGCACCAAATTAAAGTGCAGTCACATACTCTGTTCACAGAGTGAAGCAACTTATATTGAATAGAACTGTACCCAGGGAAGGAAGCAAGATTAAATACATAGAATGAATAAATAAAGCAAATGGTAACTTCTTAAGGCTAAATCTTGGCATTGCGAAAGGTCCAAATTCCTTTAAGTCACTGGAGCAGGTTTCAGTTACAAGAATGAAGTGAAATGGGGTTGGAAGTCCTCTTTAAAATTGACAAGAGGAATCCCAAAAGACGAGTGAGTCAAAAAGAGTTAAAAGTCACAAATTTGGCAACTCCCTTGTCCATGAGTCAATGTCAAAAAGTTTACAGTTTGACCATCTGAAAATATTCTGGGTTCAACAGATCAAAACAGCTTGATTGGCTTGAACTTTATAAGAAATAAACAAACAAAGCAAGAAGCAAGAAGATGTTTAGGAACACAAGCTGTTTAATTGTTTGAAGTGACTTAGGCTTTTCTTCCACACAGTCTGAATTTAATTCATCAGACTATTCTGAGTCAAATCCTTTTCAAGAATTTGGGAAGACCATTACAAAGTGAGAAACTCATCTCATTAGTAGCTACTAGAAAGTAAACATCCTGAAGGATAATATCATTACAATGGAATCATAAGAATTAACAGTATTTTCCAAAGGATGCTTAGGGATCATTGTTTAAAAGTCTTGGATTATTTGTGTATGTGTGTGTGTGTGTGTGTGTGTGTGACAATAGAGGCAGCCTGGATGGGCATTAGCCAGCCTCATGAGGTTCAACAAGACCAAGTGCAAGGTCCAGCATCTGGGTCGAGGCAGTTCCAAGCACCAATATAGTCTGGGCAGTGAATGGCTGGAGAGAAGTCCTGAGGAGAGGAATTTGGAAGTGCTGGTGGACAAGAAGCTCAATATGAGCTGTCGGTGTGCTCTGGCAGCCCAGAGAGTCAAACAGAGCCTGAGCTGCAGCAAGAGAAGTGTGGCCAGCAGCGAAAGGGAAGTGATCTTCCCCCTCTACTCCACTCTGATGAGACCCAGCCTGGAGTACTGCATCTAGTTCTGGAGCCACTATTACAAGAGGGATATGGATGTGCTGGAAGGTGTGCAGAGAAGGGCCAGGAGGATGATGAGAGGGCTGGAGCTGCTCTGCTATGAAGAGAGACTGAGGGAGTTGAGGCTGTAGAGGAGAAAGCTCACAGATGACCTGTTGTGGCCTTTCAGTATCTTAAAGGGGCCTACAGGAAAGATGGAGAGGGACTTTTCAGGGTGTCAGGTAGTGCTATAGGACTGGGGGGAATAGCACAAAGCTAGAAATGGGTTCAGATTTGATGTTAGGAAGAAGTTCACCATGAGGATGGTGAGACTCTGGAACGGGTTGCCCAGGGAGGTGGTGGAATCCTCATCCCTGAAGATGTTTAAAGTCAGGCTGCATGAGGCTCTAGACAGCCTGATCTAGTATGAGGTGTCCCTGCCCATGGCAGGGGAGTTGGAACGAGATGATCCTTGTGGTCCTTTCCAACCCTGACTGATTCTATGTTTCTATGATTAAATCTTCTATATACCATATCATCACTAACTACTGTCACTACTCTGGTTTGAACCCCTGTGAGGATCTGTCCCTTAACTGAAAATGTTTCAATGTTTTGTGAAATGGTATCAATGAAAAGAAAACAAACAAACAAACAATGAGCCTTGATTGTCAGCATGTGTCAAGCAGAAACTGTTTTATGGTTTGGTGTCAGTGCACTTTTTTGCCAGTTGCGAGATTGACAAATTGATTTCTTCAAGAGAAATTAAAAAACACCCCAAAAAAAAAGAAAAAAAGCAACTAATCCTCTTCTCTTTCCCCCTCCCCATCTTTGTTCTTCTCCCAGCTGTCAGCACGGTTTAGTTTAAGTTAGCAAAAATATATATTTACAAGTACAGACTACTGCTGTGTTTGCTGGTATAGACTGCCTGAGTGCACATCTGTGAATTGAGCACCCAGCTACACACATAAATACGCCCCTTTCTCCTTTCAGCCTTGCCCCTCCCCTCCCTTGTGTCCTTAAGCCACATTTTAAATCTTCCCCGTCACATTCTGAGCTCTGCGAGATGCAGACTGCTGCCTTCATGCCTCTGTGTGAGCTCTGCCAGAGCTCGAGTGCTAAGCATGAGGCTCCTATCACTCCTGAGCAGGGGAGGCCCAACCTGCTGCCTTTAGCAGACTCTGTGGTGGCCCCTTGGCTGCTCTGCAAACCCACCCGCTGGATTAACTGAGGTCACAGAGCATGACAAACGTCATCTGCCTGTGCTGCAGCTGAGTGTTTCGCCTCATGGGCTCGCGTGTGAAAGCAGCCTCAGGAGAAGATTTTGTTTTCAGCTGCAGATTTGTGCTGTGGCCCTTCTCCTGACTGGACATGTGCCTATCAGACAGTCCCAGAGCATATTGGTTGCCTGCCAGCCCCAGATGCCAGAAGCATGTCCCCACTTCCTCTTCCTTTACATGATGAAGTCTGGGGGGTCCCATTCACTACAACTCAGAAAAGTTGTGTGTCTTGTACAGTCTTGGGGGAGTAAGACCAGATCCTGATGGAGGCCTCCAGATGTTATTACAATGGTAATAATAATAATTAAACACAGAACTACAACATAGAAGATTTCACCTTAACATGAGGAGAAACTTCTTTACAGTGAAGGTGACAGCACTGAAACAGGATGATCAGAGAAGATGTGGAGTATCCTTCTCTGGAGACCTTCAAAACCTGCCTGGATGCATACCTGTGTGAGCTCCCCTAAGTGATACTGCTTTGGCAGGAGGATTAGAGTGGATGATCTCTGGAGGTCCTTTCCAACCTCTGAAGTTCTGTGATTCTGTGAAAAATCGACCATAACTAACTGAATAATGTACAATAAATTAAAACCACAGCTTTTTTCACACAGCTATTCTCTGAATATCACAAACTTGCATGCTCTTATCAGGACTAGGTTTCCGCATTGTGCAGACTATCTTTGTGGCTTTCCAACTGCTCATGACTTCAAGTCATTAATGAGGCCAGCGGAAAGCTAATGCTTCCCAGAAATTTTGCAGAGTTTCTTGTAAGTATTCCACTAGTCAGAAAGGAGTGTCCAGTGGTTAAGGTCACCAACCTATGTTTAGTTCCTAATTCTCTCAGGATCTGCCTTTATAATTTTTGGAAAGACATTAAGGACTTGTTTATGCTGCTAACATTAACTATTTTGTCTCTCTCTCTCTCTTTTTTTTTTTGTTTGTTTGTTTTGGGTTTTGTTTGTTGTTTTGTTTTGTTTTCTAATGTAGCATTACTGATGAACATGGAGCCACCACAATGTTATACCAACAAGGACAAAACTTGTTGGCTTTAGTCTGATATGTATTTGCTGAAACTTGACTCTTAGGAACACAAAGTTTTTTTATTATTTCATCTTCACTGTAATTCGGACCTTGAGAACCATAGAACTGGAAAATGGTTTGGGTTGGAAGGGACCTCCAAAGGTCATCTAGTCTAATCCCCCTGCAGTCAGTAGGGACATACTCCTCTAGATCAAGTTGCTCAGAGCATTCTCCAAGCTGACCTTGAACATATCCCTGAATGGGACCTCAACTACCTTCCTGGGCAACCTGTTGTAGTGTTCCAACACCCTTATGCTAAAGAACTTCTTCCTCACAGCCACTCTAAACCTGCTCTTCTCTCATTTCAAACCATTGCCCTCATCCCATCACTGCAGGCCTTTGCAAACACTCCCTATGCAGCTTTCTTAGAGGCCCTTTCAGGTACTGACAGACTGCTCTTAGGTCTGCCTGGAGCCTTCTCTTTTTCAAGCTGAACAAACCCAGCTCCCTCAGTCTGTCCTCACGGAAGAGATATTCCAGGCCCCTTCTTTCTTAAAAGAATGAAGCTTTCTAAAACTCCTTTACTACTTTTGAAATGAGAGCACTAATTAGCTTTGTCTCAACGATACTGTTGACTACCATGTCAAAACTGAAAGACTGTGTTTGCTGTGAGAGCTGCTGTGGGAGATGAAGCCTCTTGTGCCCAAGGCTTCCTGGATTTATTCATGTATGGGCAAAAATATATTTAGACATTTTGTCTCAACCCACATTTCCCTCATCTATGTCACAAAAAACCCTAAAAATAAAACCTAGGGAAAGTTGGGGTTTTTTTGTTTGTTTGTTTTTCTTGCCACTGCTTTGCTAGCAGCAGAATATCTGTAACAAAATTTTACATAAATATAGCTGGAAGTTATATTACAAGACACAGACATGATAGATTCATGATTGATTCGGGCAATGATCAAGAGAGCTGCAAGTAGCTGGAACGGTGCCTGGGAGAGGTGTGGACTCACTCATCCCTTAGCTGCAGAGGTATACTAAGAGAGTTTTTGGCCAATTGTATGGCTGATCAGGTATGTGGCTTGTTAATGTAAATTGTGATACTGATGTCACTGATAAAACTCATGCTGACACTACATTTTGATCCCAGATCCTTATTTGGTTTTACATAAGGGGCTGTGCATTCAATTTCAACTAAATAAAGAAGAAAGAGAGTTGGCTATGTTGAGTGATGAGAAGTTCACCATGAGCTGGCAGTGCTTTCAGGCAATCCAGAAGGCAGCCCTGTGCTGGGCTGCATCCAGAGGAGTGAAGGGAGCAGGGCAAGAAGAAGGATTCTGTACCTTGACTCTGCTCTGATAAAATACCACCACAAATACCACACTCAGCTCTAGTGTCCCCATCATCAGAAACACAGAGAGCTATTGGAGCAGGTCCAGATAAATGCCACAAAGATGATCAGATGGTTGGAACACCTCTCCTATGAAGACAAGCTGGCAGAGTTGGAATTATTCAGTCTGGAGAAGAGAAGGCTCTGGAGAGACTTAAGAGTGGCATTTCAATTTCTGAAGGGGACTCCCAGGAAGGCTGGGGAAGGACTCTTTAGAAGGGCTTGTAGTGGTAGGACAGACGACAACAGTTTTAAACTGGAGCTGGGTGGAGTTAGATTGAACATTAGGAGAAGTTCTTTGCAATGAGAGTAGTGAAATACTGGAACAGATTGACCCTGGAGGTGGTGGAGGCCACAGTTCTGGAGATATTCAAGGTCAAACCTGATGGGCCTCCTGAGGAACTTGGTCTAGTTAAAGATGTCCCTGCTCAGTNGGCCAAGCTCTTTTCAGTGGTGCACAGCAATAAGACAAGGAGCAATGGATACAATCTGGAACACAGAAGGTTTCCTCTCAACATGAGGAGAAACTTCTTTACAGTGAGGGTGACAGAGCCCTGGAACAAGCTGCCTAGAGAGGTTGTGGAGTTTCACATTACACAGAATCACAGAGCATCAGGGGTTGAAAGTGATCTCGAAAGATCATCCAGTCCAACCCCCCTGCCACAACCGGATCTCCTAGACTAGATGGCACAGAAAAGCATCCAGGAAGATTTGGAGTATCTCCAGAGAATCCTGTTCCAGGGCTCTGGCACTCTCATAGTGAAAAAATTTTCCCTTCTGCTCCCGTGGAACTTCCTCTGCTCCAGCCTGCCACCATTGCCCCTTGTCCTGTCATTGTCCATCCCTGAGCAGAGCCTGTCTCTATCCTCCTGATATATCATTCCTACTTTGAAGCATAGGAAGCCTGAGAATGTATGTTAATCTATAGGTTCAGTTCCATAGTCTCTATAGATATAAGAAGGTACTCTTGATGTCTCTGCTTTTTCTCTTTAAAGCACAGTTTTTCTTTTTTTTTTCTCCAGAGTTAATATAGTCAGACTGTAATTTCCGCCCCTCCTCCGCCCCACACCCACAGTATTATCCTATTAAAATGGCAATTTTATGACTGTCTGTCACTCCTGTTGGAGCTTGACTGTCTGGTACAATGTCTGACTGGTGGCTGACCCACTTCACACCCTTAAATCATGCAGTGGAGACTTCTGAAATAACAAATCAGAGTCTCATTTGCTTGACAGCCTTTAGTTGTGACTAAAGCATCAGAGCAATGCAAGGGACAGTGTGGCACAAGAGAAATGCTGCTTTATATTTGAACCATCTGGAAACTGAAGCCTTCAACAGACAAGGATGAAAATTTTCATTAAAAAGCAACACAGAAATCACTCCAGACAGATATCTTTCAAAATAGTACCCTGAATAAGCGAAGGCCGACACTGTGCTTTTGAAACCTCAAACAAAATAAGGAAAGTTAAGCAAGAATGAAGTTTATCGACGATGAGCACTGAAGAAACTTGGAGGAGAGGAGAGGAGATTCGAGGAGATTCGAGGGGAGGGGAGGGGAGGGGAGGGA
>VWYK01010588.1:0-12670 GCA_013399775.1 Semnornis frantzii | reverse complement strand
GGAAAAGGGAAAGGAAAAGGAAGAAAAAGAATGCAGTTCTCCATAAATAAATCATGTTCATTTCTGGTGTATAATATTTTTGGCTTAACAACAAAGGACATCCACCCAACACAGGCAATTATAAAAAATAGTGACATTTTCATTAAAAACAGACAAAGTCTTGTCTTCACACTGAGCCCATTAGGCTCCAAAAGTGTGAATAAATCAATTTCAGTAACCCTGTACTTCTTCCTTTATTTATTTATGTATTTTTTCATCTGGGGATATTTAATAAGGCAGAATCATTGCAACTACCACATGGTTTTGAAAACACATAACTAAACTTCTAAAGGAGAAAACTTTCCTGAGAAACCATTCTTCAGTATTCATTTTTACCTGCAAATTCAGTTTTCCAGAACTTAACAGGACAGAACCTTCTGTGCGTAAAGGGCTGGGGTCAGTTTTTTGCTGTTGTGACAAAATACAAGGAAAAAAGAAATGATTCTCCTAACAGAGAGAGTCTGAGCAGTTCTAAAATTTCACATAAAGCTTCATCATTATGCTATACTCAGAAAGAAATAAGATGGAACAGATCTACCACTCAGGCATTTTCAAAGGGAAGACAAATCCATCCTAGTGGATGGAAGGTTGACCATGAGCTTGCAATATGCTCTGTTGGTCAAGGCAGCCGGTGCCATTCTGGGGTGGGTTAGAAGGGCTGTGCTTAGTAGGTCGAGAGAGATTCTTCTCCCTCCTCTGCTCTGCCCTGCTGAGGCCACATCTGGAAGAAAGTGGCCAGTTCTGGGCCCCGTGGTTCAAGAAGGATCTCAGGGAACTGCTTGAGGGAGTCCGATGCAGAGCCACAAAAGTGATGAAAGGAATGGAATATCTTCCTTATGAGGAGAGCCTGAAGGAGATGGGGCTTGGAGCTTGGAGAGGAGGAGCCTAAGAGGTGACTTGATCTGTGTTTATAAAGATGCAAAAGGTGAGTGCCAAGAGTATGGAGCCAGACTAGGCTTGGTGATGTCCAATGACAGAACAAGGGGCAATGGGTGGAAGTTGAGGCAAGGGAAGCTCCATGGAAACATGAGGAAAAACTTTTTCACTGTGAGGGTGATGGAGCCCTGGAACAGGCTGTCCAGGGGTGTTGTGGAGTCTCCTTCTCTGGAAATATTCATAACCCACCTGGATGTGTTCCTGTGTATAGGTGATCACCTGGTATAGGTGATCCTGCTCTGGGGATTGGACTGGATGAGCTTTTGAAATGCCTTTCAACCTCAAACATTCTGTGATTCTGTAAAATGTGATTTAAAAAAATTACTATTTTTTATGACAAATTGTTCTAAAAGGGTGAGTGAAATGTCCCTGTGACCCTCTTCTTGCATGCCATCTCTGGCGTCAAATAGGATTTGCACCTTCTAAAGTGAAGACCACAGCCAAAGAGACTGTAGAAATTTCTCTCAATGTTGGCCAATCTTCAGACTTCTCATCCATATTTTTTTGCATGTGTGTCTTTTTCTTTGTTTGTTTGACTGTTTGGGTATTTTTATGGTTGGTTGGTTGGTTCAGCATTTTTTGTTGAAAGTGTTTTTTTGTTTCTTGGTTGTTATGGGTTTGATTTGGTTCTTTTTTTTTGGGGGGGGGTGGGGGGAAGAGTGTTGTTTATTTGTTTATTTTTTGTTTTGTTGTTGAACATTGCCTTTATTTCACTCCATTTGGCACACCAAGAAAGACAGCATCACATTTCTCCTCAGAAACCATAATAGCCATAAGAACACTATTTAATGAAGTGACTCCCACCTCAGAAGAACAAGAATGGTTTTAATTTATTATTATGATAATAAAAAAATAAGTTGCCATTTGCCAGCCCTAACCACAGATGTCTTCTTTGATGTGTGGGAGAGACAGTACTAACGTCAAATACCACAGTGTGGGAACACTTGGCGTGTACCAGTAGAGGAAGAAAATTGAGCATTTGGCCATGCTTCTGGAAGACACTGTGACTGAAGGGACATAAATACATAATTAGGAGAATGTGTACATTGGCAAGAGCATTATTGGAGAAAAATGGGGAAGCTACATCATTTCTTGTTGTTCTTTGCCTCTTCTGCCATTGAAGTATCCAGGACAAGCACATAGAATCATAGAATGGTTTGAGTTGGAAGGGATCTCCAAAGGTCATCTACCAACCCCTGCTGCAGTAAGTAGGAACATCTGCAACTACATCAGGTTACCCAGAGCCTTGTTGATCCTCATCTTGAATATCCCCAGGGATTGAAGGTTCTCGACCACAACCCTGGGCCAACTGTTGCAGTGTTCCACTACCCTCACGTTAAAGAGCTTGTTCCTAACATCCATTCTGAGTCTACTCTTTTCTCACTTCAAACCATTACCCTCGTCCTGTCACTGCAAGCCTTTGCAGTTTCTTCATCCTTCTTGTACCCCCCTTCAGGTACTGGCAGGCTGCTCTTAGGTCTGTCTGGAGCCTTCTCTTCTCCAGGCTGAACAACCCAGCTCCCTCATCCTGTCTTACTGTTGTTTTAAGAAGGCTTCTAAGAATCACTCCTTTAGCTTTGATCTCTATGTGTACAATAAGCAGAGCCTCCACAGCAATGCCTTTGAGCAATGAACCACCTTTAAATCACAGTCCAGTAGTGTTCATATTTGGCTAGTGTGTGTCTTTCTCAGTTCCAGTACAGTAAGTTCAATAGGCTGGGAGCTGAACTTCAGGAAGAAATAAGATGAAACAGTACAGCCATTAATCAAATCTCCTATAAAATTGAGTTCCAGGAATATCTAAATACATAATACAAATATGAGCTCTGGGATTTTTTTCTGTAAACACTCCATCTCAGCAATGTTTCATGTCTCCCCAAGCACCATAACTTCACCAGCTAGTACAGCTTTTTTCTACCTCTTGATTTCTATCTCCTTCAACAGTGGTTGGTGATTAAGGCAGTAGGACATCTTCCTTACGAGGAGAGCTTGAGGGAGCTGGGATTCTTTAGCTTGGAGAGGAGGAGCCTGAGGGGTGATCTCATTCATGTCTATGAAGATGTAAAGGATGAGTGCCAAGAAGATGGAGTCAGGCTCTGCTCAGTGATACCCAACGGCAGGACAAGAGGCAATGTGTGGAATTGAGGCATAGGAAGTTACATGGTAACATGAGGAGGAATTTTTATACTGTGAGGGTAACAGAACTGGAACAGACTGCACAGGAAGGGTTGTGGAATCACCTTCTCTGGACATATTCAAAACCCACCTGGATGTGTTCCTGTGTGACCTGCTCTAGGTGATCCTACTCTGCAAGGGGGTGGGACTTGATGAGCTTTCATGGTGCTTTCAGAATGCCTAACATTCTGTGATTCTGGGCTGTCTTTCTTTGCATGCCTACTTTCCAGTTCATAGTCACTGTGAAGAGGAGAGAAGAATAGGGACATGGAACTATTAAAGGAAGTCCAGAGGAGGGCCACAAAGATGATCAGAGGGCTGCAGCAGCTCTGCTATGAGAACAGGCTATGAGAGTTGGGGCTCTACAACCTGAAGAAAAGAAGGCTTTGAGGAGACCTGGAAGTAGCCTTNCTAGTGGGAGGTGTCTCTGTCTATGGCAGGGGGTTGGAACTGGATGATCTTTGAGGTCCCTTCCAACCTAAACCATTCTGTAATTCTATGATTCTATATAACAGTCCTCGCCACAAAAGCCTGATTAGATTTTTCCATGAGGACTAGCTGGTCATGATGTCCTAGGTGTCTCATCAACTACTTCCTTGTTTCTGCAATAAGGTGAACAGGACTGGATCCTTGCTACCGATAAGCCAGCAGCCTGTCCATGAAACACCAGGAGTTCAACATAACTCTGAAGTCTCCTGAAGTCCTTAGGAATCTCTTCATAAACTTCATCTGGAGTGGTCTATAGGTTTTCCAAGGTTTTCTGTTTGGGAGTGTGCAAACAACACCCCCCACCCCCCCACCCCCCCAAGATGATACATTTGCTCTGCTTTCTTTGAAGGAATGTTCTCTCTGTTTATGCTTTGCTTTTGTATGAAAACTGCCTTTCCTTTTCTTCACTCCTATTCTGTATCAAAAACAAAACAAAACAAAAAAATCCCAAACAAAAAAAAACAAACAAAAAAAAAAAAACCCAACCAACAACAAGACCCAAAGCCAAAACCAAATCCAAATGTTTTTAACTGTCATTGAAGGAAATCTGAGCCTGGAAAGTGTTTTATTGGTTCCATTTCTTACTGAGACCACTTGACCATCTTCTGAAATGCTGCTAAGTGATTATTTTGGAGATGGTTTAATGTGGAGATCACTGTTTTTGCTTTCCATGTGCGACCCTCGAAGGAAATTTCCAGTGAAATAATTCACTTGCATGTACTCTGCCATGATTAGTTTTGTCTTTTCTTGGTCCAGGTTACACTTTGATGGCATAAGCACATGCTGGTCTAGGACTCAAAAAAATCTTGCAAAGCAGTGAAAATTGAGTTTTCTTGTAGGTGTTTGAGGTTTTTTGGGTTTTGGGTGGTTTTTTTTTTTTTTTTTTAGTATGTTTTATTTTTGCTCTTAGTCTGACACAAAAGCACATCCCAATAATTCATAAAGCACTGAAGATATTCCTTGTAGCCTACATAAATGGAAGTAATGTTTAATTTTGTCATTTTTAAGTAATGATGCAGGACATGATACTGCATATGGAGTTTACAAGGCTCCCACCACTAGCATTTGGACTCCATGTTAAGCTTATAAATCACATTGCTAAGTATAGTGCTTGTTTGTGTCTGTGAAATATTTCCTTCTTGGTTGTTCTTATCAACATCCAGTAATGATATATACATATGTCATGGAAGACAGTAAATATGCACAAGTTCCAAGGAAAAGTTAGTGCCATATCTCTGCTGATTAATGTGCAAATGTTTGAAACTGGTGTGAAAGCTGGAATGGTGATAACCTGCAGCACAGTCCGGAAGAAGGAAGGCAGGAGATAAACCTGTTCCTATTGGAAGTGCCACAGCAAAACCTTAGATGCCAGCCATCCTCCGTTTGAAGGACTCCAGACACTTATGTTCCTTAGTCCTGCTCATTCCCAGGTGTGCTTCGTTCAGTCTGAGAGGCAGGAAATTACATTTTCATCTTTATTCTGCTGCCAGCTGCAAGCTAAATCCATGCTTGAAGACTGTAGCAACGAATCTATTAAGTACTGGTATCTCCTGCCACATCAATCATTTTACTTTGTGCCTCTGTTTTCTGCAGATGAGCCATATGGATTGAGTAGCCTTGCCTAAATGATGCAGCTGGGAGAGTCAGCAGGTGAGGCTTTACACAATGCTGTTGATTCCACCACTATCAAGGCAGTTACTAAAGCATTAAGAAATGTAGAAGGACCTCAACCGTCTACCCAAGGATTGAAGCAGAGCATTACAATTGAGAATGAGAGATCATTATTTGCAGAAAAAGATATTAAAGACCTGTCCAACAAACTTCTGGGGTTTTTTTCCCAGCCAAATCCTGTTACTAGTATAACCTGGCTCCTGACTAAGATCTGTATTTATACCTGTGTTTCTAAGTGACTGTATTTATTTTAGACCCATATATATACACACACACACACACACATATATATATATATATGTATATAGCACACACTAACCTGTTCTAGCCAGTAGGGAGGAATTTGTGAAGCCAAGGAAGTGTTTCCAAAAGTGATATTGGGATAGGATAAGGGGCAATGGATTGGAGTTAGAATAGGGCAAATTTAGACTGGAGATTAGGAAGAAATTATTTATGGTGAGGGTGGTGAGACTCTAGAACAGGTTGCCCAGGGAACACCCTTCCCTGGAGGTGTTCAAAGCCAGGTCAAACAGGGCCTTGAGCAATCTGGTCTAGTGTTGGTGGGGGGGATGTCCCTGGTACTGGCAGAGAGCTTGGAACTAGGTAATCTTTAAGGTTCCTTTGAACTCAAACCATCCTGTGATTCTATAGATATGAACCAAGAAATCAGAAGCTTTTCATCATTGGAGACAATTTACTAAAGACCATTTGCCTTGTAACTGTCAAAGGCAACTAAGAGCTTTACTCAGGTGTGCACACACTGTTGCCTATCTCCATTTCCATATTTCTACTCTATCGTCCTAAGGGTATCTAGCAACAGGATTGGGGAGAATGCTTTTAAGCTGAGGCAGAACAGGATTAGATTGGATCTTGGGAAGAAGATCCAATACAAGGGTGGTGAGACTCTGGAATAGGCTGCCCAGGGAGGCTGTGGATGCCTCCTTCTTGGGGGTGTTCAAGGCTGCATTGGATGGGGCCTTGGGCAGCTGAGTGTAGTTAAGAAGCATTGCAACCCATGGTGGAGAGGTTGGAATAGATGATCTCTGAGGTCCTTTCCAAGTTGAGCCATTTTCTGATTCTATGAACATGCCTAGAGAAATTCTGCAGAGCCTCCAATTAGGCACACTGCTCTGGAAGAGTATCGGTCTTTAATAACCTAGAACAATCTTGACATAGCTGTTTCAGGCATCTCAAATGCTTTCAAGACATTCAGAAAAGTGAAATTGTCCCTGCCTGTCTATGAAAAGGACTCCCAGTGAGACTGCAATGAGCAACCAATATCTAACCTGCTTGCTTTATGATTTGATGGCATAGGTGTGTAGTATTGATAAGTTATTTTACCTGAGTCATGTTTTCCAGCTCTTGCCATGGAGTTTTCCCTCACTGACAATGAGCTCAAACTGCCAGAACAGTTTTTTTTTACTCTCTTATGTGATAGTGAAGCAAGATCAAGCTGTAGTTTGGCTGAAGGATCAGGCAGGCACAAGATGTCTTTCTAACAACTATGGATGCTACAACACACCAGCAGATTGCTTAGAAAACATGTCTGGCTTTGACTGCTGGAGGCCACTGAGAAGAGGATAGAGAAACAGGTATTTATTTACTGGGAAGAGTCTATGAGCAAGAGAATGGTGATTTCTTCATGTCCACATATGAATCTATGTGATTTTCTTGACTTGATCTTTTTCTTTCTGAGAACTCCAGGGCTGCTTTAAGAGTAGAGAGAAATGTGTCTCACGTGAGGATCTGTTTGCAAATTTACAGCTAATAGATGACACAAATTGTACAGGGGGGCTGCAATATGTTATTTCCAGTTATGCAGAAATGTCTATTTGTGAGTTCATTGTCTTTGTAAGCTCCCTGGGAAGCAAAAGATGACAGATCCTAAAAAAAACCCAAAACAACCAAACAGAACAACTAGTTTAAGTTTGTTGGGCTTCCTAAACTGTAGGGGATGAAAACAGCAGTGTGGGGTGTATTAGGTTCCAAGGTATACACTGATTTCCCATATTAAGCATATAATATAAGCCCGTGTACATCTCTTTATTGAGGTGAGGCTACTGAAACTGTGAAGAAATGTCTCTCTTAGGCTGAAGCTAAGTAGGAAGCTAAGACCTCATTAATGTTTATTGACCTCATTCGTGTTTATAAATATGTAAGGGCTGAGTACCAGGATGGTGGAGCCAGTTTCTTCTTGGTGATGCCCAGTGACAGGACAAGGGCCAATAGATGAAAGGTGAGGCATAGAAGGTTTCATGTGAACCTGAGGAAGAATTTTTTTCACTGTGAGGGTGACACAGCACCAGAACCAGTGTCCAGGCAGGTTGTGGAGTTTCCCTCTCTGGAGATATTCCAAACCCGCCTGGATGCATTCCTGTATGATCTGCTCTAGGTGATCCTGCTCTGGCAGGGGAACTGGACTAGATGACCTTTCAAGGTCCCTTCCAGCCCCTGATATTCTATGGTTCTATGATAAGAAGCAGGGAATTTTATGCTCATGGTGCACAGCACTAAGGGGATGTTGTACTTCAGTGTGTTCTAGTAAGGCTGGGATAAATAATTCAGCAGTAAGATATTTCACAAGTGGTTTTCCTCAGGGTTCAGTTTTGGGGCCAGTCTTCCTTAATGTATTTATCAATTATATCTGTCCTAGTGAGACCACACTGGGAATACTGTGTCAAATTTTGGGCTCCCTAATTCAAGAGAGACAGGGACCTGCTAGAGAGAGTTCAGCAGAGAGGCACAAGGGTGACTGGGGGACTTGAGCATCTTCCCTACGGAGAGAGACTGAGAGCCCTGGGGCTGGTTAGTCTGGAGAAGAGAAGGCTGAGAGGAGATCTTACCAATGTGTACAAATACCTGAGAGGTGGGTGTTAAGTGGAGGGAGACAATCTGTTTTTGGCAGTGCAGGGTAAAAAGAGAAGGATCAGTGGATACAATCTGAAACACAGAAGGTTTCATCTCAGCATGAGGAGAAACTTCTTTACAGTGCGTCAGAGCCCTGGAACAGGCTGCCCAGAGAGGCTGTGGAGTCCTCTTCTCTGGAGACTTTCAAACCTTGCCTGGATGCATTCCTGTGTGAACTACCCTGGGTGATCCTGCCTTGGCAGGGAGGTTGGAGTGGGTGATCTCTGCAGGTCCCTTCCAACCTCTAAGGTTCTGTGATTCTCTGTGATCTGGATGAGGGGATCAAGCACATCCTCAGTAAGTTTGCAGATGATTCTAAATTGAGCATCAGGGGTGATATGTAAGAAGGCTCTGCTGAGAGATCTGGACAGGCTGGATCAATCGGTTGATATCAGTTGTTAGAGATTTAACAAGACCAAGTGCTGGGTGCAGGACTTTGGTCACAATGATTCCATGAAGCGCTACAAGCTTGTGGCAGAGTGGCTGAAAAACTGCCCAGAAGAAAAAAGATCTGAGGATGTTGGTGAACACACAGCTGAACACGAGCCAGCAGTGTGCCCAGGTGGCTAACAAAGCCATTGGCATCCTGGCTTATATCAGGAATAATCTGTCCACCAGGATTAGGGAAGTGATTGCGCCCTTCTACTTGCCCCTGGGGAGGCCACAGCTTAAGTAGTGGGTTTAGTTTTGGGTTCTGCAGTATAAGAGAGACATTGAGATACTGGAGCATGTCCAGAGAAGGACAACAAAGATGGTGAGGAATCTGGAGAACGAGTCCTGTGATGAGCTGCTGAGTGAACTAGGATTGTTTAGTCTAGAGAAGGGGCGGCTGAAGAGAGACTTTATTGTTGTCTACAACTACCTGAAGGGATGTTGCAGTGGTGTGGGTGTTGGTCACTAGCAATAGGACAAGAAATGGCGTCAGGTTTCTCCAGAGGAGGTTTAGATTAGATAGTAGGAAAAATTTCTTTACTGAAAGAGTGGTCAGACACTGGAACAGGCTGCTGGGGGAAGTGGTGGAGTCACCACCCCTAGAGGTGTAAAAAAACCATGTACACATGACACTTCAGGACATGGTTTAGTGGTCATGGAAATTTTGAGCTGATGCTGGACTTGATCTCAGAGGGCTTTTCCAACTCTAATGATTCTATGACTGTATGATTTATGCATTGTCGTGCAAGAAAAGAGGAAGATAGTGCACTGAATCTCTACTCAAGCTGTCCATGGGCAGCCTGACAGAGAATAGGTTTAGGTCTGAATCTGTCCAGAAGTCTGGTAAACAAAAGATATAAAGATGGTTTTAGAGCTTTTATGAATAGCTCTGTGAAACTGTGTATAATTATGATTCTTTAAAAATGCCTTGTGTTTACCTAACACCTGAGCAGATCTGCTGAATCCCCTGCAGCCTCTCTCCATACAGCAGCATGAAATGTAAATGCTTGTTCCTTGCTAGCTAGCAAAACCACACTGTGGAAAACTGGATGTGGAAGGAGATACCAGTCAAGAAAAATCATAGTTTGGGTTTATAAGGAAGGGCATAGAATCTTTTATTTCTTCATGGGTTGTGGTTACATCACGAGAACAACAAAAGCCAAGTCAAAATCCCAAACACAGTTCCAAATTAATAGCGGGAGAGGTATTAATAACTTTTTAACACAGGGGACAAAAGCAATTGTAAATATCCCATCTTTGCAGAGTACTAGCTAGCCCTCTCATAGAAGTCTAGCACATAGCAGGTGTTGAAAATGGAAATGCAATTTCCCAGCTAGGCAGACATCCAATATTTATGAGCCAAGTCTGTGGAAATAACAAACTGCCTATAGGGACAGCATAACTTAGCAGAAAATTGAGCGAGTTCTCCACTTGAAGAAAAAACTGTCATTCACCTTGTGTCCAGTCCTACTCCTACCAGCATCTGGATGTATTGTCTGGTGCTGAAGCAATCATACAAGATACTAACACAAAGACAGGAGTGTCCCCATGACTAGAATTGATTACAGATATTTAACCATCTGGAAGAGCCAAGAAATGAATGAATGAGAAAAGGACAAAATAAACTCCTTGCAGATACCTGACAGTTAAAACAGCAGTACCTCTAATATCTCCTAGGCAATGTTTTGGATCTGCATTAACTGAAGTCCATTGTTGAATTTATATTCTGATTTGACAGCAGGTGTTTAAAAGGAGACCGAATGAAGCATTTAGTGCCATGGTTTGGTTGCTTAGAAGGTGCTAGGCAATAGGTTGGACTCGATGATCTTGAAGGTCTTTTCCAATCTGGCTAATTCTGTGAAACAGACAACACTGCAAGCTTCACAGACATGCTTTGAAATTTCTGCTGTGTTGGGTGGAAATCTTTCATGAGCAACAGATGCTGCTCTGAGATTTCTGGAGCATGAGAACGTGACCCTTGGACTTTTGGGCATAGTCGGAACCAGAACTGTAGACTCTGAAGATCCAAGTGTTGACCGTAACTCCTACCCAGCCAAAATCTGAAGAGACTTGGGTTTGTTCTGCAGCTATAAGGGGAAGAATTGATAATTGCTAGACAGAGGTACCTATGCCTGTCAACACTCCTAACTCAAAAGTCAGCTCCCAAATTCGCTTGAGAATTTCCTGTCTCCTGATAAGGCTGCTGTCTCATTTTGGCAGACTACCTACATCAATAGCAAAACTATGCATAAGGAGCCATGTTTCATGGATGTTTGCACAGATGTAGGTGCTGATGACACCACCACACATATCCCACATATGAAGAACATTACGGCGTGGAGGAATGAATGAATATGTCTAGAAAAGGAATCTATTCAATTAATTTCCCTTCCTCCGCCTTCTTGAAACTCACTCTATTAGTATACCAGTAAGGAAGCTGGGCTTAGGGTAAGCTCTTGTAATAACAAACTCTAAATGCAATCAATGTGGTGGAGGGCTTTCTACAAAGGATGAGCTTCAGCTTTTGGAAACTATTTTTAAGGATAAGGTCCCTGCCCCCACCCCAGTGTGTTTGTTATTCAGGCAGGCACGCCAAATAAGCTCCACTAAGCAACTGGAGGTTTTGAGTTGGAACTCATTCCTGAACAATTTGTTGCAAGCACTTGGTTAGTCACAACAAAATGCTTCAGAGCTAGTTTTGGCAACCTTTGCCTGAATTTTCAGCTCCTTCCAGCTGCTGGCAGCAAAGACTCTGCATCCTCAGAGGACTATGGGCCCTTCTTTTGGAGTAGGGCACCAGCTCTAGGTTGTGTCCTTTCTGGTGCCTCTCTGGTGACAACCCTTCTCATCCTATCCCTTGCTTTATCTGCATACACCTGGCTGTGCAGTTAGATTCATAACTTGGGTATGGAGTGAGTTTGTCCCAGCCCCTTCAGCAGACACCCCACCTTCAAGAGATCCTCATGTATACATTCAATTTTACAAATTCACAATTCCCCCCATGGGCTCAAAGTCCAAAATCCCTTTAAAAGTGAAGGAATAATATGGAAAGCAAAACAAAACAAAACAAAACAAACAAACAAACAAAACACCAAAAACAACAAAAAAAAAAAGGATACTGAACACTGATGAAATGCTTTTGATAAGCAGTATTTTTTTTCTGTTCAAGAAAGAATGTTTCTATTTGCTCAGACTGTACTTTAAAAGTTTTTTGGAGTTTTTTGTTTATTTGGGTTTTTTTTTTTGTTTTATGTAGATATCTCACCTATAACCTAAAACTACACAGATCAGTATAAATGGCATTTTTATAATTAAAACACAAGAAGGGTCATATCAGTGAGTTCACAAGAATGGAGGTAGTTGGAACTGTATGATCTTTAAGGTCTCTTCCAACCTAAACCATTCTTTGAGCTATAAAGATGCAGGCCAAAGAGATCTTTGCAACTGGTACATGAAAAGTGAACTTCGTTCCAGTTGAAATCACTCCACAATTTCCAGATCATTTGAGTGAATCAGCTTATACCCCAAGAGTATATAACAAGTTCATGGAAAAATATAAAGCAAAGAAATTTACCTGCCCAAAGAGCAGAAGGAACAAGAATGAATGAACAGAAGTCTGTGCTAGCTTATAGGAATGTGTTGCTATTAAGAGGCACAGAATCACAGAGACTTGCAGAATGTTAGAGGTTGGAAGGGACCTCAAAATCTCATCCAATCCAACCTATCTGCCAGAGCAAGTTCACCTAAGGCAAGTAACACAGGAATGAATCCAGGTGGATTTGGAATATCTCCAGAGAAGGAAACTCCACAACCTCTTTGGACAGCCTGTGCCAGGGCTCTGCCACCCTCACAAGGAAAAAGTTTTTCCTTCTGTTTCCGTGGAACCTCCTCTGCTCCAGCATGTCCCCATTGCCCCTTGTCCTGCCATTGGACATCCCTGAGCAGAACCTGGCTCTGTCCTCCCCACACTGCCCTGCACATCTTTATCCAAATGAAGAAGGGCAGTCCTCAGGTTCCTCTG
>VWYK01010587.1:6771-23314 GCA_013399775.1 Semnornis frantzii | reverse complement strand
CTACGCGGCGGCACCCCGACCTACGCCTCCGCGCCAAGACCGCCTGGACCGTGCGCCGCCTCAAGGCCGAGTTGCGCCGCCTTGTACCCGAGGCTCCAGTGAGTGCGCGACCCTTTGCCCGTCGGCGTGCTGGGGCTGGGGTGTGGGGGCAGGTCGTGGGGTGTGGGCTGAGCAAACTCGGGGCTCCCTCCGTTGCCGTCGCTTCGCCCGGCTGAGCCCTGGTGGCACCAGCCCCCGCCCCTGCCCGAGGCTGCCCCTTACTCGATTGCATCAGCGAGACGGGGAGGGCGTGGAGAGAGGCCGGGGCTCGCCTGGCGCCTTGCTCGGTTCCCCCTTGAACATTAACCGCGCTGCTGGGGCCGCCTGTCCTGCTCGCCTGGGGCGCGGCAGCCGCAGGCGCGTGGCAAGGCTGTGCGGGTGGGCAGCGCCGGGGCACGGCCTCTGCTTGCGGGGTCAGGCGGGGCTGAGGCTCTGGCGGGTGGCTGCTGACGGCTCTCGGCCCGCGGAAGGACAGGCAGGGCCGGGCGCGCAGCGAAGTTGTGGGAGGGTGAGAAAGCAGAAGTTGAGTTTGCTGAGGAGCCGGAGGCTTGTGAGCGGCCACCGTGGGGACCAGGCGGTCAGCAAGGGAAATTGCTGCTTTGCTTCTCCCTCACGGAATGGTAGGGGTTGGAGGGGACCTCTGCAGATGGAGTCCAGCCCCTCTGCCCAGGGCAGGGCACACAGCCACACATCCAGCCGGGGTTGGAAGCTCTCCAGAGGAGGAGAATCCACAGCCTCTCTGGCAGCCTGCTCCAGGCCTCCAGCACCCTTAGTGAACCAGATAAAAAAGTAGCATTTACCTGCTACTGGCTTCTGCTGCAGCCTGGCCACCAGAAGGGCACTTCAGGCTCCCACCAGCTGAGGAGGACACAGATGGGCTTTGAGCAGCTCCTGCTGATGCCTTTGACTGTTCAGCTTTGACCTAGGCACAGCAATGCAAGTTTGTGAGGTCTCCTCAGGACGCTACACAGGAACACAAGTGCAAAAAAGGTGACCTTACATCACTGTTACGCAGCTCCTGCAGGGCACTACCACTGCTCTGGGGCACAGAACCTCTGGAGACTGTGTCCAGACCCCCTGCCAAGGCATGTCATCTGGAGAAGGTCACACTAGAGCACATCCAGGCAGGTTTTCAATGTCTTCAGAGCAGGAGACTCCACAGTCTCTCTGGGCAGCCAACTCTAGAGCTGTGTCATCCTGGCAACTTCCTCCTCATGTTTAGATAGGACTTGTGATGCTCCAGCTTGTACCTGTTATCCCTTGTCCTGTCACTGAGCAGCACTGAACAAAGCCTAGTCCCATCCTCCTTCCACCTCCTCTTTTTAGTAATAAGTATTAATGAGACACCCCCCACTCCCCGGCTCATCTTTCCTTTGGAGCCAGGTGACTGCCCAGTAATGTTCTCCCTGCCCCCTGGCAGCTGGGGTGTGGTGGGGAAGGCTGTGGGTGAACAGCTGCTGGGGTGTCATGGATGAGTTTGACACCACCTGCAGTGCTGATGGGTTTAGATGTGGTGCCCAGCCTCCTTTCTAAGGAACACAAATGTTTGCTGGGGCTGTAAAGACAGCACAGAATCAAGGTTGTTGCCCAAAGGGAGCTTTGTTTTCTCCTGTTCATCACTGATCTTAAACTTCAGGGTTCAGCTGTCCTCCTCTTGCCACCTGACTTCAGATATGGCTAGTTCCCTGTGCACCTGGCTGCAGGGGCTGCTTCCAGCTGTGCCTTGGCTGCAGCTTGTGTCAGCAACTGCTTGCATGTGCTTGGCAGAGCTGTCATAGGTGGCTTGTTTTGGAAGGACCCTTTAGACATTATCTAATCTTTGAAGGTCTTTTTTCAATCTTCTGGCCAGCTGGACATGAGCCAGCAGTGTGCCCAGAAGGCCAACCTCATCCTGTCTTGTATCATCAGAGGCAGGGATGTGACTGTCCCTGTTCTGGGCACTGGTGAGGCCTTGAACCCTGGGGTCAGTTTTGGGTCCCCCACTCCAAGAAGGACATTGAGGGACTGGAGCAGGGCAAGAAAAAGGCAACAAAGGTGGGGAAGGATTTGGAGAAGAGGGATGGGGAGGAGCAGCTGAAGGAGCTGGGGGTGATTAGTGTGGAGAAGAGGAGGCTGAGGGAGACCTCATTGCTGGCTGCAGCTCCCTGTGAGGAGGCTGCAGCCAGCTGGGGTTGGGCTCTGTTCTAATGCAACAAGTGCCAGGACAAGAGGAACCAGCCTCAAGCTGTGCCAGGGAAGGTTCAGGTTGGACATTGGTAAAGAGTCTTCCCAGGAAGGGTTCTCACAGGCTGCCCAGGGAGGTGTTTGAGCCACTATCCCTGGAGGGGTTTGAAAGCTGCTTGGACGTGGTGCTGAGGGAGGTGGTGCAGCAGTGGTGGCACTGTAAGCTCTGGGTGAGTAGTTGGGGCTTGGTGAGCTCCAAGGCGTTTTCCAGCCTCACAGCTCTGTGGTCCTATGATTCTAATCCTGTTCTTGGTTTGTTTTCTTAAGCCTGAAGAAGACCAAAAACTGATTTATGCTGGGAAGTTGCTGCTTGACCATCAGCATTTGGGAGAGTTGCTGCTGAAGGTATAAAGCCAAAAGAGATCTGTTCTGGTGTGCTGCAGTGCTTGAGGGAAAGGGGCTGTGCTTTGTAACCTGTCATCTTCTGCATTCCAGCATGGGGAGCTGCATGCCCTGCACCTGGTCTACAACTTGAAGACTCCAGCAAATGCACAAGGAACCAGTGCAGAGGTACCTGGTGCTGCCCTGAGCCCCGGGATTGTGGCTGGGAATGGGAAGGGCTGAGTGTTGTTAATCTCTGCTGTGGGGAAAAGCTGAGAGTCCTGGGTCTGGTTAGCCTGGAGAGAAGGCTGGGAGAGGATCTATAAATATCTGGGGTGTGTGTGCCAGGATGAAGGTATCAGGCTTTTTAGGGTGGTGCCCAGTGCCAGGACAAGGGCTAACAGGTATGAGCTGAAACCGAGGAGATTCCAACTGAGCATGAGGAGAAAGCATGAGGTGCCTCCTGCCACTTCTTTCAGCTTCCTGCCACCTCTCTGCAGGAATCCCCAAAGTACAAGAACTCAGCAGGCAGCAGCTGCTGTGCAGAGACCTCCCCCAAAACAGAAATGATCTTGGAGGGGTCACAGGTGTCACAGAGGTTGGTGGCACAGCAGGGACAAGGGACACAGCAGCTGGCTTAGAAGTCATCCTGCCAGCTTTTGCAACTGGTATCTGCACTGGAGTTTAGTGCCAGAAGGTGGTGACCCAGCAGGACAACAGCCTGGGGGATCTAACCTTAAGAGTGGGAGGCAAGAGGCTGGGGACAGAACTCGTCAGTAGCGCCCAGGGACAGGCCAAGGGCCAGTGGGCACAAACTGGAGGTTCCAGCTGAGCAGGAAGAGAAAGTTGTTTGGTGTGAGGGTGCTGGAGACCTGGAGCAGGCTGCCCAGAGAGGCTGTGGGGTAACCTGCAGAGCTTTCAGCCCCCCTGGGATGTGTTCCTAGGTGACCCTGTAGGCATACTGGACTGAGTGGCCTTCAGAGCTCCCTTCCACCCCTTGCCTTTCTAAGGTTCTGTGCTTTCTTTGATATAGAGCTTTTACAGATGGCTCAGCACAGAACAGCTGAGTTGTGCGCACAACAGTTTGTGCCTGCAAGGACAAACTCTGCAGGGCTAAAACCTCAAAGGTCTTTGGAGTGCAGCTCCCTCTGCTGCCTCAGCTGCATTTGTCTGGCTATCTGGAACTTGAGTGTGTGCAGTAAGTGAAGAAGAGCAGATCTGGTGCAGGTGCAGAATGCCCTTGCCTCAGTTTGACGTGCCAGACACTTTTTTAAGGAGCTTTAGAATGCTGGTGGAGCTTCTCGTAGTGCAGTGCCCTGGAGGAGCCTGCAGGAGCTGTGTAACAGTGATGTAAGGTCACCTTTTTCACACTTGTGGTCCTGTGTAGTGTCCCGAGGAGATCTCACAAACTTGCATTGCTGTGCCTAGGTCAAAGCTGAACAGTCAAAGGCATCAGCAGGAGCTGCTCAAAGCCCATCTGTGTCCTCCTCAGCTGGTGGGAGCCTGAAGTGCCCTTCTGGTGGCCAGGCTGCAGCAGAAGCCAGTAGCAGGTAAATACTACTTTTTTATCTGGATCACTAAGGGTGCTGGAGGCCTGGAGCAGGCTGCCAGAGAGGCTGTGGATTCTCCTCCTCTGGAGAGCTTCCAACCCCAGCTGGATGTGTGGCTGTGTGCCCTGCCCTGGGCAGAGGGGCTGGACTCCATCTGCAGAGGTCCCCTCCAACCTCTATTGCTCTGTGAGGGGGAAGATGTTGGATGCCAACCCTTTATGCCACACATCCTGTCTCAGGCCCACAGGACAGGGTTATAACACTTTGGTGGGCTTCAAGAGCTGAAGGAAAGCATTGCTCTGCTACTTGAACATCTTCTCTTGATTGATAGAGCAGAGACTGTGATGAAGAGAGGCCTTTATTCCTCCAGAAGGAAGAATTAACCTTGCATCAGGGTGCCCAAAGTGGCAGAAGCTGTTGGCAGTGTCCTGTAGCAAAGGATGCTGCAGGTTGTCCAGGGTTTAATGAATGTCTTCCTGTTTTTCCCAAGGTTGGAAGCAGCTCAGCATGCCTGCCCAGCCGTGGCTCCTGCCTTCTCTGTTGATACCACCTACAGGCTACTCCAGATGTCCTGGCTCCAGCAGCTCTATGCCAGGCAGTATTACCTGCAATAGTAAGTGCTGGGTCACAGCTTTCTGCCCCTCTGCTCAGAACTTGCCTTGCAGCACTGCCTCCAGTTCTGGGACCCCCAGCACAAGAAGGACCTGGAGCTGCTGGAGAGGGGCCAGAGGAAACCAGAGAGATGTTCAGAGGCTGGAGAAACTCTGTTGTGGGACCAGGCTGGGAGTGTTGGGGCTGTGCAACCTGGAGAAGAGCAGGCTCCAGGGAGACCTCAGAGCAGCCTTGCAGTGCCTGAAGGGGTTCCAGCAGATCTGGGCCTTCCCAGTGCCAGGATGATGGACAATGGCTTTGAGCTGGGAGAGGGGAAAGTGAGCGGAGATGAGGGAGAAATTGACGCTCTGAGACAGGTTGCCCAGGGAGGTTGTGGATCACAGAATCATCAAAGATCACATTCTGTGATTCTGTGCTCCACAACCTTCCCAGACATGTTCAAGGTCAGACTAGATGAGACCTGCTGGCAGGCAGGGCCAGAGGGGTTGCTGCAGCCTGTTGACTGCCTTTGGGTTGCTCTAAAAGTGTCTCTTGCAGAGCTGGTGCCCATCAGGTGGAAGGGTTGAGTGGCTTGCCTGCCTTGAGGGCACCTAGCAGCTGTTGTGGGACAAAGCTAACACTTCTAACCCTGGAGTTCTCTGCTTGCCACCTGCCTCTGTTCTGCTTCTGCTGATGTGGGGAAACCTCAGTGCCTGCTGGGTGTCAAGGGACCTTACTGAGCCTCACTGTCCTCTGTCTTCTGCTTTCAGCTTGGCCTCTGTCATGTCTGCTCACCCATCTCGTGCCCAGCATCCTCAGGAGGTACCAGTGACTCCAGTCACCTCTCCAGCTCCTCTACCAGGCCCATTTCCTGCCCCAAACCAGGATGCTGCGGCCCAGGTCAATGCGGAACCCAACCAGAACCCGCAGATGAATGCCCAGGGGGGTGCTCTGATGGAGGAAGAGGAGGAGGGTGCCAATCGAGATTGGTTGGACTGGCTCTACACAGCAGCACTCTTCTATGTCTTCGTCAACATTGTCTACTTATACTCCAGTGTCAGCAAGTTCCTGCTGGTTATGGGTGGCACAGTTCTTATGTACCTGTAAGTGCCTGCTTTGGATGTCTCCTCCTCTTTTGCTCCGGGGCTCACTGCAGGACTCTGTGCTCAGCTGGCAGCCAGCAGAGCTTTGGCTTTTGCACCTGGAGCCCTCCTTAGTCCTGGTGTAGCTCAGGATTTAGCTCAATGGGTGTGTAATAGATTCTAGTCTGCGTGGATTATAGGATGAGGGGTTATGCAGCCTGCAGAGGAGGTGGCTCCAGGGGACCCTCAGAGCTGCCTGGAGGGTGCTGAGGCTCAGACACTATAGCATCTCTCCCTTTGCCTATTGAAGACTTTCCCATGGCTCCCTGTCTCTAAAATATAGGGAAAATGAGCAGAAATATGGAATTGTGGAATGAGTCAGGTTTGAAAAGACCCTTGAGATGATCCCAGGGCTGAAGCAGCTCTGCTGTGAGCACAGGCTGAGNGTGTTCAGTGTCAGGCTGGATGAGGTCTTGAGTAGCCTGTGCTGGTGGGAGGTGTCCCTGCCCATGGTAGGGGGCTGCAGTAGATCTCTGAAGTCCTTGCTAGCCTGAGCCACTCTCTCAGAAGCAGAAGCTCAGCCCAGCCAGGGTTAAATGGAAATGGGTGGCAGTGGATGGGCTCTCCCCTGGGTTTTGTGCTCTAACTCTGGTGCAGCTGATGGAGAAGACTCCCTGAGGCCCAAGCAGCTCTTGCATGGAGCCTCAGCAGTTTGGCACTGCAGAGCAGACAGCTGCAGGCCCAAGGCAGCAGAGAGCAGTTGCTGAGTGGCTGCAAGGGGTTGGAGTCTGGCAGGAGGCTCTCAGCTGCTCTGCTCAGCTGCTTGTGCAGGGCTGCTGCTGTGGAGCCTCTCTCAGGGCTCAGTGAAGGTCTTGAGCTTCCAGTAGCCTGGGCTAGGGGCAGGTGTCCCTGCACATGGCAAGGGGTTGGAACTGGATGATCCTTGAGGTCTCTTCCAACCTAAACCATTCCATGAGTTCTCTGCTTGGGATGTCTTGTCAGAGGACAATTATCCTCTTGTTATTCTTTGATCCCCTATGAAACAGGGGAGGTAGACCTCTGAATTCTTGCTGGTAGCTCTAGGCGTTGAGACTTGAACTGATCAGCTTCTGGAGCCCCTCTGCAGGATTTGGAGGTTTAACTGTCCTGTGGAAAAGGCCTTTTAATATTCTACCAGTCATTGGGGAGTGCTGCTTTGAGCAGCTCCTGCTGTGGGTTACAAGGTTCAGCTGCCGTAGAGGTGCAGACCACTAAAGGAGGTCTCTATGGCCTCATGTTTTAGTGGGGCAGGGCTGTGCTGTGTGACCCTTGTGTGCCTCTGCTCAGGGTGAGCACATGGAGTTGCTTAGGAGTGTCCAGAGCATGGCACACAAGCAGGCTCTTGGTGCCTCCAGCAGCCTACTGGACCCAGAGTGGGGGCAGTGTCTGCTGGCTTGATCAGAAGCAGCTGCTACCCAACTCCTGCCTCATGCTTGCAGTTGTTCATGGAATGGGTCGGATTGGAAGGGACCTCAAAGCTCAGCCAGTGCTACCCCCCTTGCCTTGCACAGGTAGACCTCCCACCAGCCCAGGGTGCTCAAGGGCTCATCCAGCCTGGCCCTGAGCACCTCCAGGGCGGTAGTGGATCACAGAATGTGATCAAACATTCTGTGATTCTGTGCTCCACAACCTCCCTGGGCAACCTGTGCCACTCTCTCCCTACCCTCACTGCCCACAATTTCTTCCCCCTCTCCACTCCCACCCTCACACTCTCCTCTCCCAGCTCAAAGCCATTGTCCCTCCTCTAGGCACTGTCAGCCCTTGTCCAAAGTCCCTTCTCAGCTCTCCTGCAGCCCCTTCAGGCTGCTCTGAGGTCTCCCTGGAGCCTAACAGAAGGCTTTGTGAACACTGGGCAGGAAGAGACAAGTGCGCTTAGCCTGCTTCTGGGCAGTCAGGCTGTGGTGCTGTGCCAGGAAGCAGAAGCAGTGTTGGTAACCAGCTGCTGCCTTCCCCAGGCACCACCTTGCGTGGCTTCCATTCCACAGAAGACCAGTCCAGCCCTTCCCAGGCAATGCTGCTGTTGCTCCTCCAGCTGCTGACAATCAGGACCAGAACAACAACCTGCAGGTACTTCCTTGTTGCTCATGATTTAAAGCAGGTGGAGGTTACTTTCCCGTTACTCACAGACTCAAACAGACCTGAAAAAGACCTTTAAGATTGGGTCCAACCTAACGCCTCCTGGGCAGCCCATCCCAATGCCAATCACTCTTGCTGTGAAGAACTTCTTCCTAACATCCAGCCTGAACCTGCCCTGGCACAGCTTGAGACGGTGTTGTCTTGTTCTGTCCATGGGTGCCTGGCAGCAGAGCCCAACCCCACCTGGTCACAACCTCCCTTCAGGTAGCTGTAGAGAACAATGAAGTCTGCTATGAGCCTCCTCTTGTGCAGGCTGCACACCCCCAGCTCCCTCAGCCTCTCCTCCCAGGGCTGTATCCAGCCCCCTCACCAGCCTCGGTGCCCTTCCCTGGCCTTCAGTTCAGCACCTCAACATCTTTCTTAAACTGAGGGGCCCAGAATTGGACACAGGACTCAAGGTGTGACCTAACCAATGCTGAGCACAGGAGGAGAAGGACTGCTCTGGTCCTGCTGGTCACACTGTTCCTGATAGAGGCCAGGATGCCTTTGGCCTTCTTGAGCCAGCGGTGCACCCAGGTGGCCAAGTTCAGCTGTCAAGCAGTCCCCCCAGGTCCCTCTCTGCCCGGCTGCTCTCCAGCCTGTAGCACTGCATGGGGTTATTGTGGCCAAAGTGAAGAACCTGGCACTTGTTGAAACTCATCACATCCAGTTACAAAAAAAACTTCTCTGAGCAGTTCTCGTCTGTGGGGACCTGCTCAGCAGCCTGAGTCCTCCTTTGGCACAGCCTGGATGTTAGCCTTGGCTTGCTGCTGTCCTTTGGGAGAGAATCACAGGGGCTAAAAAAGACTTTCAAGGTCACCCAGTCCAATGGTATCCTGAGGTGCAGCAAGGGAAGTGTGGCCAGCAGGGCTGGGGAGGTTCTCCTCCCCCTCTGCTCTGTGACCACACCTGTAATGCTGTGTCCAGCTCTGGGCTCCCCAGTTCAGGAGGGACAAGGTACTGCTGGAGAGAGTCCAGCAGAGGCTATGAGGATTGAGAAGGGACTAGAGCATCTCTGCTGTGGAAGAAGGCTGAGACCCCTGGACTGGTTAGTGTGGAGAGAAAACTGAGGAATGACCTGATCAGTGTCTGTAAATATGAGGGGCAGGTGCCAGGCTCTTTGAGCGGTGCCCAGTGGCAGGACAAGGACCAAAAGGAATGAGCTCAGACCCAGGGGGTTTCAGCTGAGCATGAGGAGAAAATTGTTTGGTGTGAGGGTGCAGGAGGCCTGACGCAGGCTGCCCAGAGAGGTTGTGGAGTCTCCTCTGGAGAGCTTCCAACCTGCCCTGGATGTGTTTCTGGGTGCCCCTGCTCTGGCAGGGGATTTTGACTGGATGCCCTCCAGAGGTCCCTTCCAACCTCCCCATTCAATCATTCTCTAACTCTTCCAAGCTCTGTAGCTGCAGACAGGGGTGGGGCTGGAGGGCAACGGCAGGCAGAGGTCTTCATTTCAAGCTGGCATTTGTGGCTGCTGTCAGTGACAGTTAATTAGCTGCAAAGACAGAGCTCTCCAGGCCTGATGGTTCCTGTCTGTCCAGCCCCTTTCTGGGCACACATCCTGAGCTGGCCAATCAAACCAGGGTGCAGCTTTGGGAGCAGAGAGGGGGATTGACTTTGCGGGGACACTTGAAAGCTTTTCCTGGGGTGACAGGTGGGTGGCAAACTGTGCTGCTGGGCACCTGCTGCTGCAGTGCTCTCCTTTGAGCAGCCTTGCAGCTGCAGTGGAACAGCCTGCAGCATCTCACTCACCAAGCACCTTTGTCTTGCAGGGAGGGAATGTAGGTGGAGCAGAGCACCCTGAAGAGAGGCAGGCTGTGCAGGAGCTGCAGCAGGCCAACCCTTCACTGCTGGGCACAGCATGGGTGGTCTTCAAGACTTTCTTTGCATCCCTGCTGCCAGAAGGGCCCGGAGTGACTCGCAACTGACCTCTGGCACCATGATGGGCTTCAGCCTGAGGGACTCTGGATTCCAACTCCAGTGGACAACACTTCCTCTGTCTTGGACAAGCAAAGCAAGCTGCAAGAATCCTTAACCTGGGACAACCCTGGAGCCCGAGCTGTTTGCCCTCATCCCAAGGAACTTAGGGGCAGCAGCTGTGGTACCCCCTGCAGAGGCTTGGGTGTTGCAGCCCTCGAGGTGTGGCAAGGTGTTAGGGAAGCAAATTGCTTCTGCTGTGCAATGTGATTCCTGTTGGAATGTTTCAAGTGCTATTTAAACTTACACTGAGTGTAGGACCTCCAAAAGAAGCCAAACCTGCTGACTGTGCAGTAGCAGAAGTTTGGTGCATGTGTGTGTGGGTTGTTTGTTTTTGTTAGGCTAGAGTTGTGAAATTGCTTCCAGGCTTTGAGCCCTCCCCTGAAGGCTGAGTGATGCAATTCCCTTCTTGGATCCCCTCTTGAGCAGTGATGCAACTCGGGTGGTCAACTTCAGATCATTCAAAACCAAGGCTTTAATGCCCCTCTCCTGCCCCGGGCAATCCTGCTTTTCCAGAGGGTGTTCAACTCTCTCTAGCAAGAATTGATGCAGGATGACAACTCCTCCACTGCTTTTTGGATGTAAAGTTAGAGCAGTCTGCTGCCTGGGCTTAATTTTGTCCTCCAGAGCAACTCTTCTGTCTGACCTCCTGCTGTCCCCTTTTGGTTTCTGATCTGGTTTAAGGGCTTTGATTCCAATAAACTGCAGTTCCGAGACTCAGCTTGACAGAGTCCTGGGCCCAGCTCACTTCAGCTCAGCATCATAGTGGCTCAGGTTGGAAGGGACCTCCGATCATCTACTGCAATCCTCTGCCTATGGTCAAGGTTGCCTCTCACAACACACAAGGCTTCATCCAGCCTGGCCTGGAACACCTCTAGGGAGGTTGTGGATCACATTCTGTGCAACCTGTGCCATTTTCTCCCCACCCTCATCCTGAAGAACTTCCCAAGATCCAGTCTAAACCTGAAAGGTCCTGGCAGAAAACCTGTGTCCAGATGGCTGTAGGCAAAGTCTGCAGGTACTTGAAGTCTGGAGTTGAGCCCCTGGAGCCCACTGCAGTCATCTTGGCTGGAAACTCCTTGTGGAACCTGCAGTGTCTCTTTGTGCTCCTTGCAGTGAGCAGCACTGCAGGAGTGTCTTAGAGCTGTGAGTTGCTACAAGCAGTTGGAAGGAAGTAGTTGGTGACCCCTGACCTTGTCACAGCAACTCTGGGGTGGGATGTGGCTTGTGATGGTAGCTGTGGGACAGACTTGATCTTGGTGTTGCTGCTAATCTCAGCTGGCACTGGGCTGGAAGGGACCTTCCAAGGGCATCTTATGCAACCCCCTGCAGAGGGATGGAGAGCAGGGCTGAGCCTCACAGCAGGGAGCTGCCCCTGGGCACTGCTTTACTTGCTTTGACCCTTCTGGCTTTACCTCCAACTGTGAGCAGAGGTCAGAGCCTCTTCTCCATCTGCGCCCCATACCCCCACCTTGAAACCACAGTGTCAGCCTGTGGAGCCCTGGACTGGCTCAGCCCCAGGACTGATGCTTCTCACAGACTGCCCTAGGCTGGAAGGGACCCTCTAAGGTCACCTTGTGCAGGCAACAGGGACAGCTCCAAGCAGAGCAGGCTCTGCGGAGATACATGCAGGCTGATCCTGAATGTCTCCAGGGATGAGGCCCCAAGCACCTCCCTGGGCAGCCTGTGCCAGTCTCTCCCCACCCTCACTGTGCACAACTCCCTTCTGATGCCCAACCTAACTGCCCTGCTCCAGTTCCAAACCATTGCCCTCATCCTATCCCCACAGGCCCTTCTGAACAGTCCCTCCCCAGCCTGCCTGCAGCGCCCCTGCAGATCTTAAATGCATCTCTAAGGTCTCATGGAGCCTTCTCCAGGCTGCACAGCCTGTTCCTCTCCCAGCCTGTTCCCACAGCAGAGCTTCTCCAGCCTCATCTTCATGGCCTCCTCTGGAGCAGCTGGAGCAAGTCTATGTCCTTTCTGTGTTGAGGGTCCCCCAGCTGGCCAGAGCCCTGTAGGTGTGCTCTGCTCAGAGCAGAGGAGCAGGATCGCCTCTCCCTCTCTGGCCATGATGCTCTGAATGCAGCCCAGGCTGTCCTTGGCCTTCTGGGCTGCTAGCACCCACTGCTGGCTCCTGCCCAGCTTCTCCCCCACCAGCTCCCCCAAATCCTTCTCTACAGGGATGCTCTCAATCTCCTCGCCCTCAACCTGGCTTGACACCAAGGGTTGCCCTGACCCAAGTGCAGGACCTTGCCTTTGTTGGCCCTGATGAGGCTCTCTTCAGCCCTCCGCTCCAGCCTCTTTTGCCTGTGAACAATTCCCTTCTCATGCCCCTTAACCAGGAGTTTTCGCTGCCACATTTTCAGTTTGCTGTAGACCTGGAGATGATAGGGCAGGACAGAGGTAAAATCCTGCCGAGGCTGCCGTTCGTTCCCCCTGCCGGGGCTGCCGCTCGTTCCCCCTGCCGGGGCTGCCGCTCGTTCCCCCTGCCGGGGCTGCCGCTCGTTCTCCCTGCCGGGGCTGCCGTTCGTTCCCCCTGCCGGGGCTGCCGTTCACCCTGCTGAACTCGAATGATCTTTAAGATCTATTCCAACCCAACCCATTCAATGGATCTATGAACTCATGTGAGACACAGAGGAAGAAAAAAAAAAAAAAGGCACAGCACAAACCCTCCGCCCAAATCCTTGGAGCTTCCCAAGCAAGGATGTTGGAGTAGCCCAGCAATCCCAGAGAGAAGGTTTTCCAGGAACAATGACCCCGTGCTGGGCCAGAGGGGGCCTGAAGGCTGTGGGTGCAGGGCACTGAGGGGTTGCTCCCTCTGGCAACTGTGTGGTTGTGCTGCTGCTTTCCATCCTCGTCATGCTTGCAAGCCCAGCTGCAGCTGCCACTGTTCAGCCAGCCCATGGGCACAGGCTGGCAACTGAGAAGAGCAGCTTGGCTGCTGCTAACCTCTGGCAGCCTCCTCCGCAGCTGCCAGCTGGGCTCTTTCTTCCCCGGCAGTGCTGTGCTCCCTCTCCTGTCTCCTCAGGCTGTTTTCTGGTGGCTGCACAAGCTTCCAGCAGGCTGCTTGTCACTGAGGCTGTGTCCCTGTCCTCACCTCCTGGAACGTCAGTCCTGGAAGGATGAGGCTGAAGGTGTAGCTATGTCTGTGAGCTCCCTTCTCTGCTCAGAGCTGTCTCACTTGAACACAGGCTTGGCCCAGTTCTCAGCAGCCAGGCAGATCCCAGGAGCTCTGCTCTTGCCCAGCAAAGTGCCTGCAGCCTCCCCCGGGCTCCATTCCCAGCTGTCAGTCTGGGGGGCTTTGCAGAGCCGTGCAGCTCAAGGCCATCCCAAGGCTCTTCCCAAGTGTCCTAACTGCTCCTTCATCCACCGCATGCCCCTCCTCTACTTCACAGGAGTGTCTCTTGAAATGTCTCCTGGTGTTTAATATCTGAGAATCCAATGGAATGGTACCATGGAATTGCAGGGAGCCAAGAGGCCTCCCCTCAGCCTCATCTTCACCTGGCACAACCTGATGCCCTGAATCACTTCCCAAGGGCATCCAGTCCAACCCCTGCACTCAACAGGGACATCTTCCACTGGATCAGGTTGCCCACAGCCCTGTCTAGCCTCAACTTGAATGTCTCCAGGGATGAGACCTCAACCACCTCCCTAGGCAACCTGTTGCAGTGTTCCAGCAGCCTCCTGGTGCAGAACTTGTTCCTCACATCCAACCTCAATCTGCTCTGCTTTGCTCTGAATCTCCCAGGGCAGCTGCTGGGCCGTGTGAGGTAGCAGCAGCTGGCTTTGGGCTTGCTTTGCTGTCAACCCAGGGCTGCCCTGCTTTTCTGGTCTTGAAGGTGAAAGAACTGGCTTGATGGCCCCACCCAGAGAGTGGCTGTCAATGGGTCCATGTCCAAGTGGAGACAGTGACAAGCAGAGTCCCTCAGGGATCAGTCCTGGGGCCAGTCTGGTTCAACATCTGTGTCAGTGCCATGGACAGAGGCATTGAGTGCAGCCTCAGCAGGTTTGCTGATGACACCAAGCAGACATGCTGGAGGGCAGAGATGCCATCCAGAGGGACCCGGACAGGCTGGAGAGGTGGGCACAAGTCAACCTCATGAGGTTCAACAAGACCAAGGGCAAGGTCCTGCATCTGGGTCGAGGCAATCCCAAGCACAAATACAGGCAGTGCCTGGCTGGAGAGCAGCTCTGAGGAGAGGGACTTGGGGGTGCTGGTGGATGAAAAGCTCAACATGAGCCAGCAGTGTGCACTTGCAGCCCAGAAAGCCAAAGAGATCCTGGGCTGCATCAGAAGTGTGGCCAGCAGAGCAAGGAAGGTGATTCTCCCCCTTTGCTCTGTTGAGACCTCACCTGGAGTACAGCATCCAGTTCTGGAGCCCCTGGAACAAGAGAGATGTGGAGATGCTGGAGTGTGTCCAGAGAAGGGCCATGAAGGATGCTCAGAGGGCTGGAGCTGCTCTGCTATGAGGACTGACTGAAAGAGTTGGGGCTGTTCAGTCTGGAGAAGAGGAGGCTCCGAGGTGACCTTATTGTGGCCTTCCAGTATCTGAAAGGGGCCTGCAAAAAGGCTGGGGAGGGACTTTTTAGTGTACCAGGTAGTGACAGGACTAGGGGGAATGGAGCAAAGCTGGAGGTGAGGAGGAAGTTCTTCACCATGAGAGTGGTGAGAGCCTGGAATGGGTTGCCCAGAGAGGTGGTTGAGGCCCCATCCCTGGAGGTGTTTAAGGCCAGGCTGGATGAGGCTGTGGGCAACCCGATTTAGGATAGGGTGTCCCTGCCCATGGCAGGGGGGTTGGAACTACATGATCCTTGTGGTTCCTTCCAACCCTAACTGATTCTATGGTTCTAAGGTGCTGCTTGGATCATGCTACTGGAGAAGTGTGGCCAGGCTACCTGGCAGGAAGCAGCTGCAGACTAACACTGACAGTTTGGGTCAACACAACAGGAGAATTAATGGCACTCCGAGGGACCTCTGCTCTGGAGAGTCTGGGGAAAAACATCCCCCCTTCCGGCAGGACAAGAGCCAGCAAGGTGCTGAGCTCCGGCCTGCATGTCTGACCTTCAGAGAATCCCTTACACAGCAAAACCTTATGCAAACATCTCTGTAAGCGCTCCAGGGGGCTGGGGCATGGAACCTTTTGTTGGCTTTCACAGCCTGCCTTGCCTCCTGCCAGCTCGATTCAACCTTTCCTTGCCTTGTTTTAACTTGACCTGCCTCCTGCCGCCCTGACCTTGCACTGGGAGGAGAAGGGTGGGCTGCTGTGTCCCCACTGCCTGGTTACTCCAGGGCAGGGACGCTCACAGCACCTTCATGTCCCAGACTTTTGCTGCTGTAGGCAGAAAGGCTGAAGCCTTCCTGTGCCTGCTGGAGGTCAATGCCCTCCAGTTGCCTGTCCTGCTCTGCTCCCAGCTCAGACCTGCTGCCAGCAGCAGCCTCTGAAGCAGTGCTGGGGCAGGGCAGAGGGCTGGCAAGGAGCTGGCAATGCACTGGGAATGCGCTGAGGTCTGGCATGAGCAGCAGGGGGCTGGTAATGCACTGACGTCTAGCATGAGCGGCAGGGGGCTGGCATGAGAGGCAGGGGGCTGGCAATGCACTGGGAATGCACTGGGGTCTGGCATGAGAGGCAGGGGGCTGGCAGGGGGCTGGCAATGCACTGGGAATGCACTGGGGTCTAGCATGAATAGCACACAGGCTTGGGATTTTTGGCCTTTCTGTTCTTGGTGTAGATGACACCGAATTGGGTGGAATTGGAGGCTTGGGAGGTCTGCAGAGGGCTCTGCCCAGGCTGGATCCATGCCTGAGGTCAGCTGTGGGTCTAACAGAGCCGAGGGCTGGCTCCTGCACTTCCTGGGAGCGTTTTCTGGGAGGATCCACAAGATTCTGCCCAACCACTCCATGCCAGACTAAGAGCCAGAAGACCTCTGCCAGGAGGAGCTGCAGAGGGCAGTGCTCAGCTGAGGCAGGGCCAGGCTGAGCCACTTCACACACAGGCAAAATGCTGCCAGGTCCCTGCAGGGCTGCACGATGCAGGGCAAAGGGAGCTCCCTGGCAGGGAACAAGAAGTAGGTTTGTAGGCTCTAGGAAGTCTGCACAAGAAGGGAGAGCATAGAAGGCAGACAGAAGAGGAGAAAAGACTTCAGCTTCACTTCTGAGGTTCAACAAGGCCAAGGGCTGGGTCCTGCACTTGGGTCATAGCAACCCCAGGGAGGCTCCAGGCTGGGGGCAGAGTGGCTGGAAAGTGCCCAGCAGAAAAGGACCTGGGGGTGCTGGGTGACAGCAGCTGAAGAGTAGCCAAGGTGTGCCCAGCTGGGTCAGAAGGGCACCAGCAGCCTGGCCTGGATCAGTAATGGTGTGGGCAGCAGGAGCAGGGCGGGGATTGTGCTGCAGCTCAAATTCTAGGTTCACTTTTGGGCCTCTCCCTCAAATTCCAGGTTCACTTTTGGGCCTCTCCCTCCCAGAAAGACACTGAGGGGCTGGAGCAGGTCCAGAGAAGGGCAACAAAGGTGGGGAAGGGTCTGGAGAAGAGGGCTGGGAAGGAGCAGCTGAGGGAGCTGGGGATGGTTAGTGTGGAGAAGAGGAGGTTGAGGGAGACCTCATTGCTCTCT